>BQNB010012953.1:0-60000 GCA_026074375.1 Tanacetum coccineum
ACTTAAAGGGGAAATGCTTTGTATTGCTAAAGAGAACTTTACAAGAGAGAATCCAAGTGAAGAATGAGATGATTCCCCCAAGTAAGGATGGCTCTATTTATACTACTCAAAGTAGGGTTACAAATGGGCTTTACTACAAGGGCCCGTATTCTACAACTTTCTACAAGAAGCTTCTAGGTCTTCCATGAGCTTTCAAGGGCTTCCAAGAGCTTCCAAGACATTCTCCCACCTTTCATAGAATTTCACTAAGTCTTCTAGTCAAGTGTAGAACAATCCGAAATCCCGGGTAACCTCGTAAAATTAGGCGGGACGTGACATCCTCCCCCACCTAAGCTCGCGACGTCCTCGTCGTGCCATCCTCATGATATCTCTTGATCTCGTCCGCAAACCATTGCCACCATATGTCTTCCGCTTACCAACTCTTTACCTTATTTCATTTACTATCGGGCAAGTCACGCTACTTGATCAAGTACTCTTTATAGCTCGGCACTCCTCGTCTTCGTATCGTACGATCTGACAAAATCTCTTCGACCTCTCGATCATACAAAGTAACAACTGCTGTTGGTGCCCGTTTAGACACCCCTCATTTTGGGTCTTCCTCGTCTCCATGATAAGGCTTGAGAAAGCTAACGTGAAAGACCAGGTGGATCTTCAACTTGGGCGGTAGTTAAACTCGATAAGATACCTTTCCAACACGTCCAATCATCGGGAAAGGGCCTTCATACCTCCGTATCAATTCCTTATGAACCTTCCTCAATGACTTGAATTGTTGAGGTAAGAGTTTCACCACCTTCCATGAGCTTCCAAGACCTTCTAACACTTTCCATAGAATTCCACTAAGTATTCTAGTCTAGTATAGAACAATCCGGAATCCCAGCTAACCTCGTAAAATCGGGCGGGGCGTGACATCCTCCCCCACCTAAGCTCGCGACGTCCTCGTCGTGCCATCCTCATGATATCTCTTGATCTCGTCCGCAAACTGCCACAATAAGTCTTCCGCTTCCCAACTCGCTTCACTATCGGGCAAGTCACGCCACTTGATCAAATACTCCTTATAGCTCGGCACTCCTCGTCTTCGTATCGTACGATCCGATAAAATTTCCTCAACCTCTCGATCGTACGAAGTAACAACCGCTGTTGGTGCCCGCTTGGACACCCCTCGTTCTGGGTCTTCCTCGTCTCCATGATAAGGCTTGAGAAAGCTAACATGAAAGACCGGGTGGATCTTCAACTTGGGCGGTAATTGAACTCGATAAGATACCTTTCCAACACGTCCAATAACTGGGAAAGGACCTTCGTACCTCCGTATTAATCCCTTATGAACCTTCCTCAGTGACTTGAATTGTTGAGGCAAGAGCTTCACCATCACTTGATCTCCGACCTCGAACTCGACGTGTCTCCTCCTTTCATCCGCCCATTTCTTCATCTTCTTAGCCGCCTTGTCTAACGATGCCCGAGCCAAATCTGCTTGTTCGTGCCATTCCTTCATGGTTTTGTAAGCAGCCGGGCTACTCCCCTCGTATGATGCGGCTAAGGCATTAGGAGTCAATGGTTGGCGCCCCGTGACCAACTCAAAAGGACTCTTCCCCGTGGCTTCACTCCGTTGCATGTTGTAAGAGAATTGAGCAACATCAAGGAGTTTAGCCCAATCATGTTGGTTGGCACTCACATAGTGCCGAAGATAGAGCTCCAATAGTGCATTCACCCTCTCCGTTTGCCCGTCCGTTTGGGGATGAAAACTCATGGAGAAGTTCAAATCCGTCCCCATGATCTTGAACAACTCCGTCCAAAAGCGCCCCGTGAATCTCGGATCTCGATCACTAACAATCACATGTGGCACTCCCTAATACTTTACCACATTCTTGAAGAAGAGCTTGGCCGTATCATCCGCCGTAACATCGGGTGGTGCGGCTATAAAAGTCCCATACTTCGAGAATCGATCCACCACCACTATAATACTTCCACCTCCTTCCGACTTCGGCAAGCATGTGATAAAGTCCATGGAAACACTCTCCCATGGTCCCTTGGGCGTCGGTAAAGGCTCTAGCAATCCTCCCGACTTCTTTTGCTCTATCTTGTCTTGTTGGCAAATAAGGCACGTCCGCACGAATGTCTCAACATCGTCCCCCATCCTTGGCCAATAATAAGTGCCCTCGACCAATGCCAATGCCCTCATAATCCCCGGATGACCAACCCTTTGAATCATGACACTCTTTCAAGATTGCTTGCCTAAGGTCGCCCCACTTAGGCACGTAAAGCCGATCTCCTTTGGTGAATAACATGTCTCCCTTAAGCCAAAATCTCTGGGTCCTTTCGTCTTTCGCCAAAGCTATGATCTTCTTGGCCAAAGGATCATGTTCCAATCCTTCCTTAATTTGGTCTTGGAGGAAGAATTGGGCTTGGGTAATGGCCGCAAACTCCGCCTTGCGACTCAATGCGTCGGCTACCACATTAGCCTTCCCCGGCTTGTACTCCAATTGGTAGTCGAACTCGGCTAGGAAGTCTTGCCAACGAGCTTGCTTGGGACTTAACTTCTTTTGGGTTTGAAAATAACTCGTAGCAATGTTATCCGTCTTGATCACGAATCTCGAACCCAACAAATAATGTCTCCAAATTCTCAAGCAATGGATAATAGCCGTCATCTCTTTTTCTTGCACCGTGTACTTTTTTCCGTATCGTTTAGCTTCCGGCTCTCGAATGCGATCGGGTGTCCGTCTTGCATTAGAACTCCTCCAATAGCAAAGTTTGATGCATCCGTATGTAACTCGAAAGGCATGGTCACATCCGGTAGTCTCAACACCGGCTCCTCCATAACTGCCCTTTTCAAGCTCTCGAACGCCGCTTGGCACTCTTCGTCCCATATCCAAGCTTTGTTCTTCTTCAATAGGTCCGTCAAAGGGGATGCTATGGCCGAGTATCCCATGATGAACCTTCGGTAATAGTTCACTAAGCCAAGGAAAGATCTCAACTCCGTAACCTTGGTTGGTGGCTCCCACTCTTGGATAGCCTTTATCTTCGCACCGTCCATCATCAATCTTCCGTCCTTGATTTTGTGTCCCAAGAACTCGACTTCATCTTGGGCGAAAGACTTCTATCTTTCGTATTTATCAATCTTGATACGTAGTTGGTTCTTTCGAGTAAAGTCGATTATTGGTATATGATTTCTATCTTTCGTATTTATCAACCTTGATACTTATCATTATTCGATATGTGTTCCTTTTGTCTTGGTACGCTTTGTTGACTCTTTTGTTTGCGTTTCCTATCGGTATAGATATTCTATCTTTTCTTTTAAGGATTCTTATGTCATTTGATCCACATCTATTTGCATATGTGAAATCCCTTATATGTATTCTAGCCTTTGATTTGATATTCATTTGCTACCCTATTTGGTATTTCGTAACCCTTAGAAGTCATTGATATACGTTTTATTCGACCAAGTCACTCTCCGTGGGGAGCACCTGTGTTGTTCAAAAGAAGGACGGTTCATTTCGAATGTGCATAGACAATAGAGAGTTGCACAAGCTGACCACCAAGAATCTCCCCAGGATCAATGACTTGTTCGACCAGTTACAAGTTTCGCGTTATTTCTCTAATACATATATTTGTTCTGGTACCATCAGTTAAGAGTACATGGAGAAGATATTCCCAAGACGGCATTTAGGACGCGATATGGACACTTTGAGTTTACGGTTATGCCTTTTGGGTTAACCAATGCACCAGCGGTTTTCATGGACTTGATGAACCGGGTGTGCAAGCCGTATTTAGACAAGTTTTTCATTATGTTTATCGATGATATCTCGACCTACTCGAAGTCTAAGGAGGATCACGAGGTTTATTTTAAGTTGGTGTTGGAGCTGCTGAAGAAGGAAAAGTCGTTTGCCTAGTTTTCCAAGTATGAATTCTGGCTACAAGAAGTGCGTTTTCTCAGACACGTGGTTAACAGCAATGATATTTACGCGGACTCTAGTAAGGTAGAAGCAATGAAGAATTAAAAAGTACCTAAGACGCCATCCGAGATATGATCATTCTTAGGATTGGCAGGTTACTATCGACGTTTCATCGTGAATTTTTCTAAGGTTGCTAAACCCCTTGCTTCACTAACGCAGAAGAATCAGAAGTATGAGTGAGGCAGGGAACAAGGAGAAGCTTTTCAGATTTTAAAGGACAGTTTGTGTAATGCACCAATATTGTCATTGCCTGATGGACCAGAAGACTTTGTAGTTTACTGCGACGCGTCAAATCAAGGATTAGGTTGTGTACTCATGCAAAGAGGCAAGGTAATCGCCTATGTACCACGACAATTGAAAATCTATGAGAAGAATTATACAACACACGACCTAGAATTGGGAGCAGTAGTGTTTGCTCTTAAGGCTTGGAGGCATTACTTGTACGGAACAAAGAGTGACATTTATACGGATCATAAGAGTCTTCAACACATATTCGATCAGAAGGAGTTGAATATGCATCAAAAGAGGCGGATTAAGTTATTCAGCGACTATGAGTGTGAGATTCGCTATCATTCAGGTAAGGCTAACGTGGTAGCTGATGCCTTAAGTAGGAAAGAGCGAGTGAAACCTAAACGTGTATGAGCAATGGCAATGACCATTCAGTCCGGAGTTAAAAGAATGATACTAGTAGCATAGAGTGAGGCGTTCAAGAAAGAGAACGCGCCAGCAGAAATGCTGCGTGGCCTGGACCAACTAATGGAAAGGAAGGAAGATGGAGGTATGTATTTTATATGGGTTCCATTAATAGGTGATGTAAGGACATTAATTATGGACGAGGCTCATGCATCGAGGTACTTGGTACATCCGGGAGTGGATAAGACGTACTATGACCTTAGAGATATGTATGGTGGCCATGTATGAAGAAGGATATTGCTACCTATGTTAGCAATTATTGACTTCGTTAAAGGTGTAAGGTATGACACATCATAGACATTCGGTTATTGCAAAGAGTGAGGCGTTCAAGAAAAAGAACGCGCCAGCAGAAAGGTTACACGGGTTAGACCAGCAGATGGAACGGAAAGAAGATGAGAGTTTATACTTTATGGTTCGTATATGGGTTCCCTTAGTGGGAGGTGTAAGAACCATAATCATGGACGAAGCCCATAAGACTAGGTACTCTATGCATCCGGGAGCGGATAAGATGTACTATGATCTTCGAGATATGTATGGGTGGCCGGGTATGAAAAAGGATATCGCTATGTATGTTAGCAAATGTTAACTTGTTCGAATGTGAAAGCTGAGCATCAAAGGCCTTCAGGATTATTGCAACAACCTGAGATACCCGAGTGGAAATGGGATAATATCACTATGGACTTTATCACGAAGTTACCTAGGACGAAGAGTGGGCATGATACTATATGAGTAATAGTCGATAGACTGACCAAGTCAGCTTATTTTCTGGCGATACGTGAGGATTACAGTATGGAAAAGTTGGCAAGGTTGTACATTGATGAGATCGTCGCACGGCATGGAGTGCCTGTGTCGATTATCTTGGATCGAGATGGACGGTTTACATCGCGATTCTGGCAAACATTACAGAAAGCCTTAGGGACGCGATTGGATATGAGTACGACTTATCATCCTCGGATGGATGGACAAAGTGAGCGTACAATACAGACATTGGAGGATATGTTAAGAGCGTGTGTGATCGATTTTGGTGGCAGTTGGGATGTTCACCTACCGTTAGCTGAATTTTCTTATAATAATAGTTACCATTCGAGTATTCGTTGTGCTCCGTTTGAGGCACTATATGGAAGGAAATGTAGGTCGCTTGTCCTATGGGCTGAAATTGGTGAAATTAGATTGATTGGACCGAAATTAGTGCAAGAGACGATTGATAAGGTAGTCTTGATAAAGGAAAAGCCCAAAGCTGCGAGAGATCGTCAAAAGAGCTATGCTGATAATAGGCGTAAGCCATTAGAGTTTGAGGTTGGAGATCAAGTGTTACTGACGGTGTCGCCTTGGAAAGGCGTGATACATTTTGGAAAGAAAGGTAAGTTGGCACCGAGGTATGTAGGACCATTTGAAATTCTTGAAAGGGTCAGTCATGTAGCTTATCAATTAAGATTGCCCGAGGAATTGAGTAGCGTGCACGACACATTTCACGTGTCGAATTTGAAGAAGTGTTTGGCGGATGCAAATTTGCATGTGCCACTAGATGAGATTAAGGTTGACAAAACCCTTTGTTTTTTTGAGGAACCAGTAGAAATTATGGAATAGTAGGGTTAAGAGTTTGAAAAGGAGTAAGATTTCTATCGTTAAGATTCGTTGGAATTCAAAGTGTGGCCCCTAGTTCACGTGGGAACATGAGGACCATATGAAAGCTAAGTATCCCCGATTGTTTATTGACCGTGCTGTTGAACCTACTAGTTAAATTTTAGGATGAAATTTCCTAAAGGAGGGGATACTGTGATAACTGTGACTTTATCGAGGTTAGTTTAACCGTTAGAGTTAACTTGCCTAGATTTATGTGTTTTGATTTGTGTGTGTAAGTCGACTTGGTGGTTTATGTGGGTTGATATATGTGTTATTATATGAGTTTGTGAGAGTGGAAATGAATGATTCAGTCATTTCATTTCGTATGTGATGGTGATTTCGGAAGTACAGTGATTTTCATTATTTTATCGTCGGTAAAATTAATGAAGTGTAAATCGTTAATTTCGAGTTGAAAATTTAATTAGAATGTTGAGGTTTGATAATTTATTTATGAGGTAATTAATAAAAAAATAATTTGGGAAAAATAATATTAAGTAGCGTAAGTGTTTTTATTTTAAGCTTAATGTATTTATTTAATAAGGGTTTTAAGTAAATATGTAATAAATATCGTTTTATAAAAATATATATAAATAACATATATATATGTATAAATTTCGAAATTATATAAATGAATATATATATAGAGTAGGGATCCAGTGAGAAGTAAATTAAAATAAGAAGTGGTGAGAAGAATAATTTTTTAAATGGGATGTTGGTTGGATCGGCTTATAGGAAAAAGAAAAAAAGGGAAACAAAATTTGATTATAATTAGGAGTCTTGGCATTATAAATACAGAATCAATAAATACCAAAATCACTTTTTTTTTCTCTCCCTCTTTGTTGTTCATCCGAATCCCTCAAGAAGAAAAAAAATATTTTTTTTATCAAGAACGAAGGTGGTGATTCAGGTGATACCGAGTAAAGGTTTAGGTATGATCTTAATTAAGTTTTTGTTTAATCTTTTTATAATTAGTAACTTTAATTGATGAAATAATTAGGGTTCATAAATTTTCTATAATTTAATGATAGAAAACTATATGTGAGTGTTCGGGATTAGATTTAGAGCATGTGGTTGTAAACGGTTTAGGTTAGATCGCGTTAAATTGAAAGTTAGGGTTTGACAGAATTTTGGGTCGTGTTGATTGAATGATATCTCAATGATAAAAACAAGTTTTGGGTTGAATCTTATGTCTAAATTGAAGTTCAAAGAGTCTAGTGTCCAAAAAGTTTGGCCCCGAAAGGTTTTGAGGTCGGGAAGTTAGTCAAATAATTTTTGCAAGAAAGTTGTCAAAACAGTAAATTCAGGTCAGATTTGGGTCTGATTTTGGGGAGTAAAACCTCTGCTTAAAAGTTGAATTGAGGTTAGCCAAAAATCAGATGTCATATTTTATGTGTCTATTAACTCCAGCTCAAAGTACAAGTCCTGATTCATTGTCTAAGTATTTTTAGAAAAATCAAACTTTTTGGTGTGCGTTCAGATCCAAATTTGAGTACTTTGCGATGTTGAATTTTTATAAAATAGTTAGGCTCAATATTTTTTTTATTATCATAGTAGTTCATAACCCATTGGGAAGGTAGGGAATGAAAAGGGGAAAGCTTATTTGATCAGTTAGTATTTTATTTGTAGTCATGAAGTGACTACAAAATTCTGCCAAAAATCTGGAAAACAAGAATAAATGATTAAAGGTATTTAAAGAATAAGTGAGATATGGGAAGTATGGTAAAGGGTTTATATTCATAATATAAACTTAGTAGTCCATCAATTGATTGTTACATCATCTTAGACATTTAGCCTAATCGCGTGTAACATGGGTTTTATTTGTGTTTAGTTGATTGCAAGGATATTGTGAAGTAGCTGTGCATCAGGTGAGTGTCATAGTCCTATTTTTCAGTTTTTCTTGGGATGGAAATGATGCAAAATATGTTTTGAAATGTTTTAGCGTTGTGATTATGCGTTTTAAATTACTTTTAGACATTACATGGCTATTATATGACTATGTGATACATGTGATATTTGGGATTAGAAGAGGTACGCCTACCTCATGCTTCGTGATTATTGGATCGGAGGGGTACGCCTACCTATATTGTGTTGGTTATGGATCGGATGGGTACGCCTACCCAATGTGATATGTTGTGTGATACATTCGTGGTGAGCTTGGTTGCTTATAGTGCAAGGTATTCTAAGCCCGAATGGGAAATTATGTTTGTGGATATGTTGATTTGATTTTGGTTGCATGCTAGCATAGGTTTATGATAGTTCATTGTTGTCCAACTCTGTTTTGATAATCACAGTAAAAGCGGGTATTATTGCGTGTCTAAAACCTATGACTCCCACCAACATTATTGTTGACATGTTAAGCATCATTTTCAGGTGAGAATAGAAAAGTTAAGGATGTTAAGATTTATGGCTAGAGAGACCTTAGGAATTGCATGATGGAGTCTTCTTTTCTGGACTCTTCATTGCAGATTTTTGTACTTCAGATATTTTGATTTGTTATGATGTTTAGTTTGGATTTTATTTTCAAGTCTATGTATTTTGTATGTGCGATTAACCATAATACAAGACCCCTCTTGTGTTTGGTATCGTCATAACACTTAGTTTTTAATATAATACATTTTAGACATTCTCTATTGTTGACACCATTGTGTTGTGATGATGCCTATCCTGGTATGCCTCGCGATTCCGCCTTGGCGGGGTGTGACAGATTGGTATCAGAGCCATTGGTTATAAAGAAGTAGGTGGTTTGACCTAGACTATAACCTAGGAGTCCTTCATATAGATGCATAATAGGATCTATGTGTTAAGCTATCTAGGCATTTTGTTTTCTTGCATTTTTCTGAGCTTTATTTCGACCCACGGGCTACTCGATATCAAAAGATCTAGAAGGGAGCCAATTAAGGAGGAGCCTCTCAAGGAACCGAATGAGGAAGGTTAGTTAGAAGAGTCAGAGAAGGAAGCCGACTCAGATCTCTTGTCGGATGCTCATAGTAGGCCTGGACCTGCGGAGTCGGGTGACTCTTGCGAAAGCAAAGTCGAACCCAAGCGAGGCCCAACATAGTTTTATCCTGTATTTTACCTCGACACGTTGCTATCGATTATTTCTTTCGGATATTACGTATTTTTGGGCGCTTCGAGACCGTCGTTTTCTTTCTGTCGTTTTCAATTTATTTTTATATAAATAAATATTGCTTTGATGAAGCATCGTTTCTGTGTTATATTGGAGTGGTTTAAGATGTGCAATGTGGTATATGTGCATATATGTGTGTTATCATTGAGATGTATAGTCTTGGAAGTAAGTACACGTGTGAAAGGATGCACTTATAATTATGGGTGGCCAACATAATTATAAAGGCATCACACACGTAGACTTGTGACCACGATTGCATTGATCGGTGTTTATTTGTAAGCTGGTAGTGCAATATGTTGTGATATGTGTGATCATGATAAGGATGGTTGTATAGTTATGGAATCCTTCTTTTACCTAATGAGCGATTATGTTAGGCTTAGTTATGTAGATAGTAACTTTCCCTTCTATCTAACGTTCGCGGATACCCCGGATACATGATATTACTATTATTACGATTATTGAGTTTGTTCGTCTGCTCGATTATTCGCTCGGATATATAACCCTCATTTTAGCATTCGTTGTTTATACCATGTCGGTATGGATGATCTAACTTTTCTATTCGGTGTCTTGATGAATATTGGTTCTTCGGATATGCTTCTTTGGATATTGGTACGTTTCATTAGTTCTTTCGTTGTAATGATTTCTCGTATGAGTACTAAAGTTTTCTTTTAAGCACTAATTTTTCGTAACATATTAGTGCGGTTCATTACTCCGTTCTTTATATATCCTTTGTGTAGGATCCCGTAATCACTTCATAACATATAACATACACGAATCGAACTAGAAAAGAGAAAGAGAGTGAGTTGAACTTTTAGAGAGAGAAAGAGGAGAGAGAGAGAGTTCACCTTCCCTGTTCGACAGAAGAAGCGCGTGCTAGCTAAAGACCGGAATGAAGCGGTTACTGCAGAAGTAGATAAACTTGTCGAAGCAAGAATACTCAAAGAAGTATACTTTCTACAATGGGTGGCTAACCCAGTAATGTATGAAAAAAACGGATATAATTGGGCCATATCTATTGGTTTTCACCAACCTTAACAAACTCTGCTAAAGACAGTTTACCCCATCCGAGAAGATCAGAAGATTGAATCCTTAGATGGATTCAGATATAAATTCTTTTTGGACGCGTACAAAGGATACCATCAAATACGCATGGCTGAGGAAGACGAAGAAAAGACGACATTCTATACGGAACAAGGGACTTTTTGTTACGAGAAAATGCCTTTTGGGCTCAAAAATGCTGGGGCAACCTACCAGCGATTGGTAGACAAAGCATTCTCTAGTCAGATCGGTCAAAATATAGAAATATATGTCGATGACATGGTCATAAAAAGTAAAAATGAAGGAAGGTTGAAAAATGTATCGAAGAAACCTTTCATACCTTGCGACACATAAATATGAAGCTAAATTTGAAAAAATGTTATGTTGCGTCGTCGAAAGGCGACAGAAAATTTTTCTGGGCACCTGATCACGAAGCAAGGGATTGAGCCTAACCCTGAAAAGGTCAAAGCAATCATTGATATGCTGTCACCTAGGACCATACGGGAGGTGCAAAGCCTCAATGGAAAACTGACCGCTCTTGACCGGTTTCTAGCAAGGTCAACAGAAAAAGCGCTTCCATTCTTCAAAACTCTAAAGGGGTGCATAGAAAAAAGAGATTTTTGGGGGAGCCAGGAAGTAGAAGAAGCATTGCAGAAACTCAAGCTACATTTGCAATCTCTTCCCGCCCTAATCGTTCCGATACCTGGAGAGACGTTAACACTTTATTTGGCGGCATCTCATGAAACCGTCAGCTCTGTACTCATGGCGGAATGGGAAGGTATCCAGCGACCAATCTATTTTTTTAGCAAAGCATTACAACGACCAGAGATGAATTACCCGATTCTTGAAAAATTAGCCCTCGCACTAGTACACACAGCCCGACGTTTGCGTCGATACTTTGAAGCTCATGCAATCTGCGTGCTCACAGACCAGCCAATCCGACAAGTATTACCTCAGGCCTGAAAACTCTGGAAGACTGGCTAAGTTGGCTATCGACCTAGGAGAACATGACATTTCATACAAACCACGGTCAACGGTCAAAGGACAAGTGATTGCGGATTTCCTAGCTGAATGTCCAAACAACACCCCTTATGGAGAACCAAGGAAAAAGACAACGACTGCACCAAGACGATAATATAATAAAATGCGGTTTGGACGTTTTACACTGATTGGCGCATTCTGGCATCGAAGGTGTTAGAGCTGGCCCACATTTTAACCGATCCGAAGGAAAATTAAAATCACATTACGCTTGCGGGTTTGAATTTCCAACTTTCACAATACATGAATCAGAAGAAAGATGAAGACGTTAATTGCAGGTTTGGAACTTTCCACCAGACTAGAGGTCCACCATTTGCAGGCCTTCACAGATTCACTGCTAGTCACTAACCATGTCAAGGGGACGTACGAAGCAAGGGAAGAGTCAATGAAACGATACATAGCAAAAGTTCAAAGCTTACAAGAAAGATTTAAGAGCTTTTCGATCACGCAAATCCCTCACTCAAAAAATAAACGCGCTAACGCTCTCAGTAAATTAGCTTCCTCCTCGTTTGTGCATCTTACTAAAAAGGTTTTAGTAGAGATCATTCCATGTCGAAGCATTGACATGAAAACGGTAAATACGGTCGAAGAACCAGAAACAACCTGGATGGATCCAATTATCAACTACCTAAGAGACGGACGTCTTCTAGAAGATCCGGTTGCCACAAGAAAGATCAGGGTGAAAGCACCTCAGTACTTGCTAAAAAAGGCATTTTATATAGGAAAGGCTACTTAACACCTTGGATGCGATGTGTTGGCCTAAACCAAGCACAATATGTTCTACGAAGATCATACTTCGGGTCCTGTGGAGGCTATGTCCGGAACGCAAGAACCTTCGCACAAAAAGCTAGCACGGGAATTGGGTTTTTCATTTTTTTTATTTTTTTTAACTTTTGGCTCACAATGTCTAATGATGCGACCAAGGTCGTCAATTCATGCTTTACCTGCCAAGGAGCATGGCCTCCTTGTACTACGGAAACACGAGTGTGACCCATGGTGAGAGCATTTCAAGGGTCCTGGCCCTTTTTTTTTTTTTTTTTTTTTTTTTTTTACCAGTGGGGAATTGATCTAGTCGGTCCATTTCCAAGCACCAAGGCGGGTTAAGTTTTTGGTTGTCGCAGTCGATTATTTCACAAAATGGGTAGAAGCTGCACCACTAGCTACTATCACTGGAAATAATATTCTCAAGTTTATCTGGAACAACATACCCCACTTATTAAATCTCCCACAGAAATATATGCTACGTCTAAGGGAAAATCTATTCTACGAACCGTCGCGGATGTTCGCTCCCGCCTATCAGAGGGATCGCACACGGTATTGTGAGTTCCACAACGACCATGGCCATGATACAAACGATTGTGTCGACTTACGAAACAATCGTTTGTGGGGTAAAAGTGGGTCTGTGCACGCTTAAACGTTCACTAGGTCTTGTGATGGGGCGAGCGACATATCTTTATGTATGCTTTCTTGCCGATTCTCTATGATTTTGTGTATGTCTTGTCACACCCCGCCAAGGCGGAAACACGAGGCGTAACGTCATGGGTATCATCACAACACAATGGTGTCAACAATAGAGAACACGAACATGCATAAACAAAACGAAATATAGACACAAAGTGTCATGACAATACCAAACACAAGAAAAAGGAGTCTTGTATTAAGGTAAAAGAGTCACTCCAATACAAAGACATAACAAAATAATCCAACGCCCTAAACAATCATAGATTCAATTCAAAACAAACACGAAAGGAAAACTAGGGAAACTCCGCATGCAAGCCTACGGTCTCACTTGCCAATCTTCCTAGGAAGGGCCATATCAAATTCTAGAGTCAAAACGTCCAGGAACGTACATGCTCAAAAGTCTGAACGGGAAGTTGATCCCAAGAACGTGGCACATTAGCAATTTGCGCAAGTTAAATTTTTTACAAGCCAGATGAAATGTAACTTCACGTGACGCCAAGGCATTGGGTCGATGCCCGAGTGGTTAATGGGGACGGTGATTCGAAAGCGCATCGTACATAAATAATGTGTGCATTTCTACACCGATTAATAAAAGGAAAGTTTGTACATCTCGACACTTTGTTGTTTATCACACCCAAGAATGGGGTACAAACATATTCTTATTAAGACTACAATTCTTGCAAAAGTCTAGGTACACACATGTATAAATAAGCAAGACTAATTATTATTGTAAAAAAACAGCAATAAACGTCCCGCTAGTAAAGGGACAGGGCCTAATAAAACATCGCGATAAAATCGTAAACGCATCCCACAAATAAAGGGACGAATTTGTTTACAAAAGCTTAACGATCGATTAAGCTATTGTGACGGCAATAAAAGTGTGTGTTAAATACGGCATAAAGTAAGTTACACGCGTACGTAACAATATTAAGCTTTTTCACCACTCTAAAAAAGCTAAGATACAACTCTTACTATAAATCATAAAATCAAATTATGTTGCAATAATGGCATTGCTATGTTTCATTTATAAGCATGCTTTAAAATATCCAAAAGCAATATTACACAATTCAAAGTATAAATTTATTGTCTTGAATTTTTAACAAATCATGACAGACTACTAGTTATAAGATCGTCAATAACCAAACATGTACAGTGTCTTTATACTAATAAATTAAATAAAGATATGTAGTACGTAAAAGTCTTAAAATTACTATAGTCGCTTTAAACAAAGTTACTTATAAAGTCTTACACATCAATTACATCATAAAGCATAGACATCTTTAGGTACATACAACAATGTGTACAGTATAAAGATTGCTAATTTATAATCACTACCATTGCATAATTATACACACATCTTTTTTACAACAAATTAAACTTAAAAAGAGTGCAATTGCTTAAACGCAATATATTATTCAATAATGACGCAATACATACAAGCATTACTAAAGATAAAACATTAAGTATAATACTTTAGTTATACTAACAATATTACCTTTTGCTTTAAACTGTGACATTTTTAATTCAAAAAGTTAATACATTGCACAACTTTAGTACATCTTTAACCATAAAACTTCATTCATATGTCACAGCAAAAGAAACGACATGAGGTTACATAGTACAATAGTGTCACACCCCGCCAAGGTGGAAACGCGAGGCGCGACGAGAAAGGGAATCATCACAACACATTGGCGTCTATATAGAGAAACTAAACATGCATAAAATACAGGGTATAGACACGCAGTGTCATGAAAATACCCAAACACAATCAACAAAATCCAAAAGGCACCTGGCATTGAAACGAAGGCAGTTCATTCCAATGTCATGACATGCAAACATTCATAAATCCTAACAATATGAAACAATTAACATTCATCCACCAAACAAATAAACGAAATCTAGATAACTAAACTTTGGCAGCTGCCTACGGTCCATCTAGCCACTTTTCCTAACTTTAACCTCATCCTGCTAAATACCTGAAAATGATGCTTATACGTCAACATAATGGTTGGTGAGAAACTTAGGTTTTTAGACACTCATAATCAAATCCATTTCCAAAACACATTTCCGAATTACTGTGATTATAAAACATGCATAGCAGGATAGTTACTAACTACTAGACAAGCTAACATGCATACAATCTAATCAATCATTCAACACACTGGGTAGGCGTACCCATCCGCTCCTAAATCTATGATTTCCTGACATGCTAACACGAAGTACATGCAGGCCAGTCACTCATACTTAACATGTTTATTCTCAGGACATGCAAGCATCTAACCAAATCACATTGAGTATGCGTACTCATCCGCTCCTATAATACAAACCAACACGTAGCACATAACATATAATAGCCAAGTAAAAGTCCATGCACAAAGTTGAACACATAATCAAGCAATCTAAATCATTACAAAACACATTACAACTTTTACCACCCAAGTGAAAACAATGTAAAAGAGTACGAATTAACTCACCTGAATGCTCAAATGCAGCTTCCAAATCTTTACACGCAACTATACAAATAAATAAACACGGTTACACGCGACCAAGCTAAAAGCTCTAGTCCATGTAACATACACATATGATGGATGTCTAAGGGTTTGATTAACCATCATGGGTCACCCCGACACCATGCCCAACCTTAACCACCTCATTAACACATTACACTAGATACTTACAATTTATTCAGAATTGCAGAATTTTAGCGTATCTTTACCAACTTAAAAACCCTACTTGCTGACCTCCATAATTCATACCAAAAATCACCTAAGTTCATTTATAAGTTTATTATTTACCTTGTGATTCCCAAGTATTAATTACATGTGCAACTACTCCAAATAAAATCCAACTTCAAAACTGTTCTAATTCGGATCTGATTGCACACTAAAATGTTTGACCTTGCTAACCATACTTAGACAACTAATCAGAGGCTAAAAATTGGTGTGAGGTTAATAGACATATAGAACTTAACCACTGTAGAAGGGATAAGCTTAATTCCATTTTTAAGTTAGGGTTTTACCCTCCTAAACATGACCTAATTCTGACCCGTATTTACTGTTTTGACCACTTTTCTCGCAAAAATTATTTGAATGACTTCCCGACCTTAAAAACCTTCGAGGCCGTATTTTCTGGAAGGTAGACTCTTTTGGCTTATTCATAGGCTCAAAAAAAAGAGAAAAAAACAAAAAGAGAAACATACCAAATACACAATATTTATCATCAAGATATCAGTCGTTGAACACGACCCAAAATTTTGCTCAACCCTAAATCAAGTTTTAACGCAAATATAACCTAACCCATTGCATGAACATGACCCTAATCAAGCCCTAATCACTTTAGCATCATTAAACATAAATAATATTCTATATTTTATGAAACACCTAGATTAGTCCATCATCAATTTATGTTGTTACATGATTACATTAATTAAACTAGAATGAACACACTTACCTTGATTATAAGCACCTAAACAACAACTCTTGATTGACTCTTGGATCTAGCAATGAAAATCGACTCCTTAGGGTTTTGGGGAGGGGAGATCGCACGTCACAGCAAAAGGGGGGAAAAAGAGATGGTTTTTTCATTATATGTAATTAGAGTTTTTGAGGTCTTATCTAATTAGAGTTGTTTTAAGATAAAACTCTTTTTTTCCTTTTTCTTTCCTTGCCGTCCAAACACACGCCCTATATATTTTTTTTATTGTTTGTTTTTATTAAATTATTAATTAACTTGTTTACTTCATTACCTAACTTTTTATAAAAACCTAAGCTAATTTGATTAACCTTTTTACTTAAACGCTACTTACTAAACTTTCTAAATATAACTTTCATTTCACCAAACCGCTTTCTATTTTTAGAAAGTTTGCTACAAACTTCTATATTTCACTCACTTATTTCATTTCTAAAATACCACATTTCCCATAAACACTTAACACTTAAATATCCAACTATTGACGTAGCATTTCAATGCAATACGTCCATTCCTTTCATTATCACAAACGTGAACTAATGAATACTCATTACTAAACACAAACAACTCAAAATGAGATGCCCGTATACACCATAAAATGATAAATTTAAAATAGAACGTAAGAACTGTAAAGCCACATACTTAACCCACTTAGCACACATAAAAATCACATAGCACAACACCTAAACACATAAAATGAACTCTTAGCTATTTCTAAAGTTATCACTAACCTGATTAAATCACGGATGTCACATATCCCCTCCTTGAGGAAATCTCGTCCCGAGATTTAACTAGCAGGCTCAACAACTCGGTCCACGAACAACTGTGGATACTTAATCCTCATCTGGTCTTCGTGTTCCCAAGTAAACTCAGGACCACGTTTCGAATTCCACCTAACTTTCACAAGCGCTATTTTCCTACGTTTTAACTTCTTAATTTCTCGATCCATAATCTCTACAGGTTCCTCGACAAAACAAAGTGTCTTGTCGACCTTGATCTCATCTAATGGCACATGCAAATTAGCATCCGCCAGACACTTCTTTAGATTTGACACATGAAAAGTGTCATGCACGTTATTCAACTCCTCAGGTAAGCTCAACCTATAAGCTACAAGGACAATCCTTTCAAGGATCTCAAATGGTCTTACGTATCTCGGTGCTAACTTACCCTTCTTTCCAAAACGCATTACGCCCTTCCAAGGTGACACCCTTAATAATACTCGATCACCCACCTCAAACTCTAACGGTTTACGTCTCTTATCCGCATAGCTCTTTTGACGATCTCTCGCCGCTTCGGGCTTTTCCTTTACCAACACTACCTTATCAGTAGTTTCTTGCACTAACTCGGGTCCAATCAAACTACTTCCTCTAATCTCTGCCCATAGAACAGGCGATCTACATTCCTACCATACAAATCTTCAAACGGAGCACACCGAATGCTCGATTGATAACTACCACCAAAATCGATAACACATGCGCTCATTATATCCTCCAAAGTCTGAATCATACGTTCACTTTGTCCATCCGCTTGAGGATGCTAAGCAGTACTCAAATCCAATCGCGTCTCTAACACTTTCTGCAGCGTCTGCCAAAACCACAAGGTAAATCATCCATCTCAATCTGAGTTGATCGTCACCAGAATTCCATTCCTTGCTATTATCTCATCAATATAAATCCTTGCCAACTTCACATCTTGAAATCTTCTTGTATAGCTAGAAAATGAGCTAACTTGGTCAGTCTATCGACCATCACCTAAATCACATCATACTCACTACTTTGACCTTGGAAATTTAGTGATAAAATCCATGGTGATTCTATCTCATTTTCACTCAAGTATCTCAGGCTGTTGCAGCAAGCCAAAAGTCTTTGAGATTTCAGCCTTCACCTCTTAAACAAATCCGACAATTGCTAACATAGGTAGCTATATCCTTTTCTATACGTGGCTTCCAATACATGTCTCCAAGGTTATGGTACGTCTTATCCGCTCCCGGATGTACCAAGTATCTTGATGCATGGGCCTCAACCATTACACTTCCTACCAATAGAACCTAAATTCGATCCATAAAGTACAAACTCTTGTATCCTTTTCTTTCCATCTATTGATCTAAACTATGTAGCCTTTTGATAAGTGCTTAATTACACATATCTTTTACCTCTAAAAACGAGCTTAAATGACCAAAAACAGACAAAAACTGCCAAATATATGTTTGTTTTGCATTTGTATTGTGCAGGAAGTGGATATCATCAAAAAGACAGAAAACCAAGCCAAAATGACAAAACTGAGCATGGAATGGAAAAGACTGTGCAAAATCAAGGCCAAAGTCCAAAAATGTCAAAGTCAGAGTCAATACTGAAGAATCAGCAGTCAAACCGGAGCCGGAACTGAAGAATACTATTGAATGCAATCTTTACCCATCTGATGGGCCGGGAAAGCCCAATAGTATATTTATGAAGACTGTGAAGACCAAATGGGCCCTCAATCAATTACAACAGCCCATTTGTGTGCAATTGACAAAGACTGTGAAGACTTTGAAGGCCCAATCCTAGCCCAGTTACAGCCAATCTCAGCCATTGTACACACAAAACCCACTCCATAACCTTATTGGGCTTGAAAAAGCCCAATAACCAAGCCTGTACCTTATTGGGCCCAAACCCAAACCCAGTGGGCCCAATACAAGCCCAAGCCCAACAAAAGCCCATTAATCCTTTTTATAAACTTTAGGGACTAAAAAGGTCATTTTTGAAAGTTGTTTTAAAAAGAAAATTGGTTTAATAAAACACAAGGGCTGAAAATGCAATTAACCAAATCCTTTTATTTCTTTTAGTTAATAAACAGCAGGGACTGGTTTTGCAATTACACCTAACTCTCTTTTATCTCTTTAGTTATAAATCAAAGGGACCTAAACTGCCATTGTCCAAACCTTTTTAAAGAAACATCCTTATTTCTTTATGAATAGCACAGGTGCTCCTCACGGAAAATGAATAGGTCGTATGAGACCCTTGTCTTGCAACTCTCGAAGTTGTTCAGACAATCCTTGCATTTCTGAGGATGTTAGACGATATGGAGACTTCGCGACTGGCGTCGCTCCATGAACCAAATCTATGCGGAACTCAACTTGTCGTCATGGTGGTCATTGACAAATCTTCCGGAAACACATCAATAAAATCTCGTATGATGAAAATATCACTCATTTTCGGTTCATCTACCTTTGTGTACATTAAGGTTTTCACGACTCCTTGAATACGTTCACCATGAACCCGAAGTATCTCATCACCTTCCAACGGTATTCTAACCACCTTCTCATGACATACTACTTCCTCTTGGACAACCAGTCCATTCCCATAATCACATCAAAGCTTCCACGACTCAATGGTATCAACGAACTCTAAGGGTTACGAACAATCGAATAGGATAACAAACGAATATCTAGTCAGAGGCTAGAATAAATATAGGGGATTCCACATATGCAATAGCCGTTTAGAATTCAAAGACATAAGATCATTGAAAGAATGAATACGTATATGTACCAAGTGAACACTGCGATCGAAAAAATCAACAGGCATGCCACGACAAAAGAACACATAAAAAATCAATACTAAAGACGGAGATTCTTATACCAATTATCGACTTTACTCGAAAGACCAAATTAAATAATGTTTTTACAAAAATCAATTTAAAATAAACAAAGTCACTTTAAGTATAAAAATCATTTTAAATAATAATAAAAATTGTCTTAAATGTAATCTTTGAAAAATTCATTCTGGTTGTCATAAAAATCTAGAGATGGTTATCTAATGGTGTATCGTACCTTACTATTGAATCACTTTAAACCTGCTTTTTATAATAAAATAAATCTATTTACAAAGATCAATTTAATACTCAGTTTTTCTTCCAAACACCAAACACAATACTTCCAAAGGGTTTTTATAACTAGATATCAATTATAAAATATGTTACTCAAACAAAGGACACCATAATACCAAAAGGGATCGTAAAACACCGTACAGACCCTAACACAATTCTATTGTTTGAAAACGAAAGAAAATACCAGAAACCTAACTCAAATTAAATCAAACGTAACTAGTACATAGAAAAATCATGCAAGACGTTCACGTACCCAAAAGAAAAACGTTTAAGGTCTACTCCAAAATACACGTATCAACAGAGCAAACCTAAATGATCGATACTAACTCGTAACCAACGGGTTACTGATAACACAAGGGATATACAAAGAATAGAGTAATGATCCACACTAATATGTTAGGAACAATTAGTGCTCAAAAGAAACCTTTGATACTCATACGAGTAATCAATGCAACGAAATAACAAACAAAACGCGCCTATATCCGAAAGAGCAGACCCGAACAAACAATCGGGAAGGAGCAACCATAATAATAATAATAATAATAGGTATCCGCAAATACTAGATAGAGGAGAAACTTACTATCTATACAACTCAATTTAATATATCCTCCAATTAGGGTAAGAGAATAATTCTCTACCCATACCACCATCCTTATCTGAATTTAACATATAAAAAAATTAATATTACACTACCACCTTACAACCAAACACAAATAAATGCAATCATGGTCACAAGTCTATTTCCTTGTGGGTGATGCATTTTTAATTTGTTGGCCACATAGTTTTAAGTGCCTCTCCTTTCACACGTGTACTTACTTCCAAGATTACCCATTTCAATCATAATTCACATCTATGCATACTATACACATTAGCAACATCTTACAAACCACTCCAACTTTACTACTTAAAGGATGCTCCATACACTAACTACTTAATTATATCAATTTAAATTTTGAAACGACATAAAGGAACAAAAAGTCTCGCAAAACGGACTCCCAAAATATAATATTTCCAAAGGAATTAATCAATAACAAAAATGAAAAGGTAAAGGACGGGAATAAACTTATGATGGGCCTCGCTTGGCTTGACTTTGCCTCCGCATCGATTTATCCGACTCCGCGGGGGTCTGCCATATAGCGCATATTCATGGATCCTTATAATACTTAAGTCCAGTTGGGAAAATAGTTCCCCAACGACACTTCTTACGGGTGAGGGAAAAACATAGCAAAAATACTAAGAAAGTAATACATATCATATTAGATAATGGTAGACAAAATAACTAAAATGACAACTTAGCAAAATACAAAATATATATGCTATGCAAAAATAGAGGGGAAGCATAGAAGTTATAGCATTAAACACTTAAGCCCTAAATGCATCTACATGAAGGACCCCTAGGTTATAGTCTAGGCTCAACCACCTACTTCTCTATAACCAACGATTATGATACCAATTTGTCACATCCCGCTAAGGCGGAAACGCGAGGCGCGACGAGAAAGGTATTCATCACAACACATTGGCGTGTATATAGAGAAACTAAAACATGCATAAAATACAATGTATAGACACGCAGTGTCATGAAAATACCCAAACACATCAACAAAATCCAAAAGGCGTCTGACATTGAAATGAAGGCAGTTCATGTCAACGTCATGACATGCAAACATACATCCTAACAAAGCAAAACAATTAACATTCATCATCTAAAACAAATAACGAAATCTAGATAACTAAACTTCGCGAGTTGCCTATGGTCCATCTAACCACTTTTTCTAACTTTAATCTCATTGATATTCGTCAAAAACCACTCAGTAATACATATATATATATATATTTTATACTAATATACTCTATATATATATATATATATATATATATATATATATATATATAGTTACATATACATAAGCAAACGTATCATACAAATTATTCTTCACGGGTATCATTCTCCTCGGTGAGAGGTGAATGGAAATTCATGTTCATATCGTAAATCGAGTTTGATTGTCATTTAAGTTTTGGATTGATTTCTAATCTAATAACGCAAAAGGAAATCAACTTAAGGCACGCTAAACTAGAAATAAAGGCAACTTAAAAAAATAATGACATTTAAACACTTAACGATTTAATTAACGACTAACGGATAAACAAAAAATTATCAAAATAAACTCTAAAAACTTAAAATGTAATTTTCTTAAACCTAAATGTCTAAAACTAATTTTTGAAAAATAAAAAATATTTTTTTGAATTTTTTACACTATTAAAGATATTTTTTAAAACTAAATAATACTAAAAATGGAATTAAAAATATAAAACTTAATCCTAAAAATTTGAGAAAATTTGTAAAAATTCTTTAAGCTAAAAAGGAGGTTTGTAAGGAAAAATGGAACAATAAGCATTTGACAATAAGCTGTTAAAAATTCAAATAAGCAAATAAGCTTAGAAACTAAACTAGCTTAAGAAATTAATAAAACAACATACTAATGAAAAAGTCCCAAGGGCAACTAGTTAAGGCATTGGTGTGTTAAAGGAGAGGTCACAGGTTCGAGTCTTGTGACCTTCTTTTTTGCAATTTATTTTTATTTTCATTTTCATTTTGAAAAGCTAATCTATAAGCTAATATAAGCTATATTTATGAAAACACTTTTTCTGAAAACTAGAAATAAGCTAAAAGAAACAGATTTACTACTAAGCTATGTTTTTGGTATTTATGAATGAAATGGCTATTTGCAGCACTAGATTAAGCTAAACAAATGATGTTTTAAAACCTTAATCAGCTAAAACAGATGAAGTTTGGACTACAAAGAGCTTATTCTATTAATTTCAGACCTAAAAACAACTTATAACTAATCTAGATTTGTAAATGAAAATAGACTTTAGAACTTTTGAAACTGGGACTTATGATCTTTTGACAGTTTGTTACCAAAACCTCAAATAACAATTGCAAAACTTAACAAACTATATTATACTATATTATGAACCTTAAACAAACATTTAAACAACATCAAACAGCAACTAATGAAGATCTAAGATATAAGCAGTTTTAGAAAACTAGAACACCAAGATCAATAACACTTATGGCTTAACCTAACTTGAGTTTTAAACCTTAAAAACTTATATAAACTGACTTTTAGGCTTAATTTGAGCTTATCAAAATTGACTAAAAGGCCAAAAGCAAACCAGCAGTACTAACTTAAGTTAGTACTACTAGTGCCAAACACCCCTTAAGTTTTATGAAAACCATTTTAAGCTTAAAAACAGATTTATAAAAGAAATAAAACTAAAACAAATTAAGTTCAAAGTATATGAAGAACTTTTAAGCAATATTCAACCACAAATAAGCACTAATCAATAAGCTAAAACAATAAGCATATTTTTGGTTTTTATAATAGTTTTAAGTAAAAACTTAAACTAACAGAATCTAAACAATAAGCAAACAATATTAAATAAAAATTAGACAATATAAGCTATAATAACCAGAAATTAGCACCAAATAAGCAGTAAAATAAGAAGAAACAGAATTAAGCTAGAAATTGAAATTGATGACTTACTTTGTCCTTTGCTTAAACAAGGACTAGATTGCTCTTTAGAGCTTATCTACAAGCTCTAGCTTGTTGAAAATAAGTTGGTGAAGTCCCGTAAGCCCATCCAAATCCGGCTCATCTTCCAATAATAAGCTGAGGTAATTTTGAGGGTGGAATTTTGGGTAAAGTAGCTTAAACAGTAAGTAGAGCCTATTGTATCTTAAGTGATGTCTAAGCACATTATAAGCTGAAATTTCATAAAAGTAAAATAGAATTTAAGCACAAGTTTAAATGAAAACTGAATTTTATTAATACTAAAAGAGTTACAAAGCTTTGAAAAGAAAATACAAAGAGATACGCTAAGCTTTACTAAAACCTACACTACTCCTAAAACTAGTTGATCTTCTTTGTGTGATTAGCCCTTCCATTTATAGTGAAGAAGAGAAACTTCTAGGACCCTTCAACATCAAATCTGAGCCCTTGATTCATATCCAATCATCAATCCCATCTTATGAGCCTTTGGATTACTTCCACGCATCATTGGCCAATGAGGGAGCTTAGGATCGTCAGTGTGGCATTGGTGTGTCAGATGTGTTAGGGCTTAGTCTTCTAGAAGGGGTGAAAGCGTGTGGGTAAAGTTGGAATTTACCCTGTGTTCGTTATTAAGTTAAAATGGGAGGGAAAGGGGATGAGGGTACAGTAAAGTTGACCCGTGATATCCTTTTGACCGTTGACTCAGGTTTTGATCTTTGGTAATGGGCTTATGACTTTGGGACTTAGGCTAGGAATGGGTTATTGGTAAATAGATTTGGACTTGTATTTTTGTTATATTTTAGACTTGGTTTAGTATAGATACAATGTTAATGGGCTGACCCGGCCTAATAAAATGGGTACGGGTTGGCCCATTAAGGATGTATACGCTTTCGGCTTCGGTTTTTCACGCTCTTTCTATTCCCGTGCTCGGTTTTATCTTTTTTGCTTTGTTTTTGTCCATTTTAGATATATTCGTTACCTACACAATACAAATCAGAAAACACACATATACAATGCATTTTTCATGTACTTTTGGTCTTTTAAGCTTATTTTAATAAGGAAAAAGAATATGTGAATAAACACATATCAAAAATCCCCCATACTAAGCTATTGTCGTGTCCTTACGCAATCTCATAAACACACTTAGAAAACCAAAAATTTTAACCCCCTTAGACTAATCACCTCGAGAAGTAGCTAAGTGTTCATCTAAGGAGATTAAGAAATCACTAGTTTTGAAAAGCCCCCTGTTTTACCATTTTTATGCATTTATTATTATCATTTACACATATCATAACTTTAAGGATCAAGGAACAAGAGATACTAAAAGGATAAATTCATCGTCCTTAATTTTTCACCCACCCCAAACCAAGCTTAAAAACGAAATCATTGTTAAAAACAAGTTAAGATGCTACCACTACTCATAAATGCTAATTGTGTACACATAGCTACTTTCTGCTCCCTTATTCCTAAATCCTCTAAGAATTTTATTCTTATTATTGGTGACAAATAAATTAATGGCTTATTCACATAAAGTAAACCCGGTTTAGACCATAATTAGTTTGGGAAATCCTGTCTAAGAGGAGATATGGTGGAGAATCAAGGTCCAAAATTAGGTTCTAATTTCGCTTGATTTAGGGGGTGTCTTTTTTTATTTCATTCAAAAACATATCTGAAATACGAGTCAGAGGGAGACGGAGGATTTTTATTTAGTAAACCCGAAGGCAAAATTTTGGCTTTATTACTATTATTCAACTTTATTAAACTCGGTACTTTTTAAACAACTATACATTCATATATTTATATATATATATATATATATACTTATATTTTTATATATACATATATTTACTTATCATATCATAAATTCACATAACATATATATATATATAAATTTTATATATATATGTAATATATATATATTTATATTTATAACTATAGTATAATTATATTGTATATTTTATATTTTCTTTATTATTTTATATATATATTTTTATATATGTTTTTATATTCTATTTTATATGTATATATATAATATTATATATCATATCACATTACTAATATATACACATAATTTTTTTTCGACTGAACATCATCAGGCGTATATAAACCGAAAAGAGCCAGTAGGTCTTATTTCATCCTCGGTAATTTTACTCGAACTTTTTGACCTCATTTTTAGGCTGCAAAGCAGGGAGCGAATGACCAGATTGCAACAAAACTTTTTATCAGTCTCAGGATTTATTATTTTTCACTATGGGCATTCTTTTGAAGACTACCACATCGGCAGCGAACCGACCAGAGACGGTAAACCTTTATCAGCCCACAATTATTATTATTATTATTATTATTATTATTACCTCCACCCTTTAAACGACTGTCACATCGGTATGCGAGCCGACCATGATCTAGAAGTCTTATTTTGGCTTCGGTTTATTATATTATTATTATTTATTATTTTTGTAGCCAAATTTCAAGTCATGTGGTCTTTTAACAACTGCCACATCGGTATGCGAGCCGACCATGGTCCAGGAGTCTATTTCCCCACAACACTGATAAAACCTCGATGTGTACCTTACTTTTACTAGAAGGAATCTCTATGAAGGGATCTAAACTAAGAATCGCAAAAACCAAAGCAACTTTATTTATTTAGCAATTATATAACGTTTATCAAGCTGATAGGAGCAAAAAGCCACAATTAACCTCTATGAGCTCTAAAGAGTTCCAACTACTCCACGCTTAGCATCTAGCTTATATTCAACTCTATCATTTCTCGTTCTTCGCAAATTTAAAATCTTTACAAAAAATATCGGCGAATGCTTAGTCTAATAAAAACAAGCTTTGCATATTTAAAGTTTATCATGGAAACTTGCAAACTCTTAGCTTTTTCAAGTTAGAATTCGCTTTTTAAAGGTCTTTGTATAAAATACTAACTAATAAACTTAAATTTATATAATTTAAGAGGCAAGCTAGAGCGTAACACATTGCTAGATTAAGTCAAATTATGAGTAAAAAGACAAAAATTACGTGTCAAAACTCTTATTCTATTTTGATATTTTTTGATTTGGCATAAAATCATATATTTTTAGCTATTTTTGGTCGTGTAAAACGGGGGATTAGCTGAAGACAAGGCAAATGCAAGTAAGATCGAATCGAAAGATCTCCCTATACTAGAACTAAACATTATCCTCAATGTGAGACTGCCACCCCCATACTAATTTCAAGGTATAATCCAAATATTAAGGGGTCTCTACGCAAATCTAAAAGTCGTTTATTAATTTTGCTAATAGATAACCATTAACAATATGATCTAGGGATATCGGATTCCCATTATAAGCTGCAAAGGATTGGAAGGATCGAGTGAATGATGACAATAATCCAGCACGGAGATAGTCTCAAATCTGGGCACAATCTTGGACATAAAACATAAAACACGAAATACGAGAAGAAGAGGCGAGCCTTCCTAAGTCACACTTATTCCATAATATTATCTTATTATACTACTGGGATAAGCATGGGTTGCAATCCCTTAAAGCGCTTGTTTTGTGCGAGTCTCTAGCTGAATCTCCCCATATCATAGTGAATATTAGGAACAAAAAATAGGGAAGAGGTAAACGTTCCATAGGGGTTTCTTATGCCACCGGCTCTAAGGAATAAAAACTATAAGCGGAGATGTCGGGGTCAAAAATGATACCCTCACTCCCGGAGGAGAGATGAAAAGGAGATTCCACCAGATAGGTGAAATAAGAAAGAAAAATTCAGATACATTGTGTTGTCTTTCCCCCCCCCCCCTACCCCCCTACTTGGGAGAAAGATAATGGCGATCCTCAAAGGGTAATTTCACATATGCAGGAGAAATAATTTTCTCATGAATCTTGAGGTCGAAAAATTTTTCCTTCTGGTCATTAATTAACAATTGGAGAATCGTACTAAATTTCTTCCATTCATTTTCTTTTGATATCCAAAATACAAATTAATCATTCATTCTCTTCGAGAGGCGGTTCATCGGTGAACCCCTAGTAGAATGGGATACAAACGCTAACCTTAGGAGTTAGAAGGATCACGGTGATGTAAAAGCTCAATATCTTCATTGTCGCCATCCGGGGTCGAAACATTCATTCCTTATCGAGGTCTGATTCAATAGGGGTCACTTGTTCATCGATCGTCCTCGTACCAACCTCGTCAACTCTAACACCTCATCAAAAAGAGGATTTACGTCACTAGAGATGTATTCGTCATCGAATTCGAAAAGAGGGTTCGAGTAAATTTTAACATTATCTTCCGGAACGTCCTCATCGGATAGTGACTCGTCATCACTAGAGGTAAAATCGTCATTTGAATCGAAAAGAGGGTTAGAGAAAGTCACGGATTTTTCCTCATAAACGTTAATGGGAGAGAAATCATCACACGAAGGTAAATCACAATCACTATCACTCCCGGATGTATCCTCGGACTCACTTGGGATTGGAACAAGGTCCTCAACACTAGACTTTATGAATTCGTCCGATTCCTTTTCAGGAATAGTGCTAAGTTCCTCATTCCCCATGATGAGAGAGTCCTCGGGCTCCAAAGTCGGTAAAACGGGTGTGATTTCGATAGACGGAGGTGTTTGAGAATCAATTTCATTCAAAGGAATAGTACTCTCCTCGTAATCATCGTCATCACAGCAAGTACAATTGAAATGTCGCGAAGGCTCGGTAGTATAAGTACTGAGTTTAGCCACCTGCTCTAAATACTGAAGTTCTTTCTTTTTATTAATCTCAATACTCATTCCATTGAATTTACTTTTAAGCTCAGCAATCATATCTTCACATTCCCTTCTAAAACGAATATCTATTTTCTCATTACGATAATCTTTAATTTGTAAGTCATTACTTAAACTTTTCATTTCATCTAAATAATGCTGCTTTAGATCCTCCATTTCTTTGAGACTCATTTCACGAGGAGGTGATTGATCGATATTAGCCGCCTGCTGTCGTTCACGAAATTCCTCAAACATAGGTCACAAATTTTCAATGATTTCTTTATTTAATTTACTTATCCACTCTTGATTTATAATCGGAGGCTGATGATCGATGGAATACTGCGGGGGTTGATCAAAACCGGAATAATTAGGCTCAAAATAGTTTTGATTCATCGGTTGACATTGAAAACTTTCATGAGGACCCCCACAGTTTTCACAACAAAGATATTGTTGTGGAAAACTCGGTGAATTTTGTGGATAATAATTATCACTAAAGTTTTGATTGTAGCTCGGTTCCTGCTCATAGACAAGCGGGAACCGTGGCGGACAATCAAACCCATAGTGAGAATCGTTCCCACATAACTCGCACGAGTATGTCTCGAACTGGGGCTGTGGAGGTGGGTAAGAAAAATCGGGTGTTTCATTGTAAGGAAAAGGATTAGGGTCATAGACAAACTCGTTTTCGGCTCCTACAATGCTACAACTTGGACAATTTCCACCGTTAAACGGACCTCCACACCTCGAGCAACCAAAATGGTTATACGAAGACATGTCGAAGAATTAAACGGATAAGAGGATAAAGAAGAATATTTATAGATTTTTCAAATAGAACATAAGAAATAAGAAAGAAAAATATTTTTGGTATTATTTTTTTTATTATTAAAAGAAAATTAAAATAGAAGTGTAAAATATTTTTGTATTTTTATATTTTTTATAAAAAAAAGAAAATATTCACAATTGAAAGCGATAACTTCACGAGGAAGGGTCTTCAAGGCACTAACTTCAAATACTTCGCGAAAATCGTACACATCTCCCCGACAGCGACGCCAAAAATTTGATTTGATCCAAATAGTCTATATATAATTAAATATATATCCTAAATATCTCAAACTAATTATAGTATAGTAAGTTTCCCGTAAAACATAAAATTGGTTGAGGACAAACAATAGTATATTTCCCGAGTGTCGTATCCCGACGAGAAGTGAATTTGAATTTCACGAAAGTATTTTGTTTGATGCTTGAATATCAAGTATTTTGAATTTTGATTTCTAATTCTAAAAATTAAACACAAAAGCAACTAAAGGCAAGCAAACAAACAAGGCAATTAAAAATTGGATCTAAAAACGTTAACGGAAATTTAAAAAAACGCGACTTAAATCTAAATTAACAAAATTAAGCCCTACAAATGCAAATTTAATTTTTATAAATCCTAAATGACTAAAAATAATTTTAGAAAAAAGAATTATATTTTTTTGATTTTTATTTTATTTATTATGAATTAAAAACTATTTTAATCTAGAAAATTAATTAAAAATACTAAACTAATTTATAAAAAACTGGAAAAATTACCAAAAATACTTAAGACAATTACTGAGGAAATGGTAAAAAGAAGAATCCAAAAAGCACTTTCAATAAGCAGTTAATAAGCTGAATAAGCTAAAAGGCATAAACTGAAAATGTGTATAAAGAATTAATGGTGCAAATGGTTAACAGAAAAGACCCAAGGGCGCGTTTGGTTAAGGTGTGTGTGTTAAATACGTTGGTGTGCTAAGGGGGAGGTCACAGGTTCGAAACCTGTGGCATCCCTTTTTGACAAAACTTTTTATTTTTAAAATTTTCTTTTTGAAAAAGCTAAAATAAGCAAAAATAAACAATATTAATAAAGAGACTTTTTGATAAAACTGAAAAATAAGCTAGAAAAAGCTAAATAAGAGTGACAGATTTAGAAAATCAAGAATAATGGCTTAAAAGCTAAAACAGTTTTGGCTTATTGGACAAATTAAGCAAAATGAAAGCTAATAAGCAAAAGACAGACTTTAAACTAACCCTAATAAGCACTAAAAACAAGGTAACTAGCAAAAATCATAAGCTTAAAAGTATTTAAAGCATTAAGACAGATAGACACTAAGAAGACTCTAAAAGATTTTTGACACTTTTTAAACTAGAATTAAGACCAAATAAGCTAAAAGAAAAAGCTAACAAGCTTAAAACAGCTGAACACCTATACCCTAAAGACATAAATAAGCAGGAATTAAACAGATAAGCCTAAGAAATAAGCTAGAAAAAAACAAGGAGAAAATGACAGCTACACTACTAGTGGTTTTTGGCTTTTTGAATTAAAGTGATTCTTTTAAGCTTAAATTTAAGACTAAAAAAAGCAAAAACTAAAAGACTCAAAACTAAAACAGATATAGACCTACACCTAATAAGCAATAAGAAATGGAATTAAGAAAGCCAAATAAGCTAGATGACAGCAAAGAGCATTTAACACAGAAGCATTAAAAGGACTATAAAAGGACTAATTCTACTTTATGAGCTAGAATGGTTAAAATGCTAAATCACAATCTATCAACCAAAAACAGAAGAATATTGATGCATTATAAACTGCATTTGATCATAAAAACCATGGCTTAAATTCATTTTAAAGAGATCAATCCAATAAGCAGTTTGACAAGCTTTTGGACTAGCAGGCATGAATGAATGATAAAATAATTAGACAAAATAAGAAAAACTTAATCAAAGCTTATTTAAACTAAACCTAAGACTTAATTTGAGCATATTAAACTTAACTTAATAACCAAAGATGACCCTAGCAGTCTTAACTAGAGTTAGGACTGCTTATCCCAAACACCCCTTTAAGTTCTGGATTTGCATTTTTAAACTAAGAAAAGCTGAATTAAGCTTAGATATATAAAAACAGATATAGAGTAAAGCCAATAAAGGACAAATAAGCATCTACTTCACAGAGATAAGCACTAATGAATAAGCTAATCTAAAAAGCTGTTTTTACTAAAACTATGACAGGAACTATTTAAACTTGAACTAAACTGACTTAAGCTATAAACTAAGCACTTTTAACTATATTTAGACAAGATAAACAAAGATAAGCAAAGCATGAGCAACAATAAGCAGTGTTATAATTTGAAAAGGATAATAAGCTAAATTAGAGAGAAAGAAGATGTACCTTTGTCTCAGCTAAATAGGGACTTAAATGCTCAATTGAGCTTAAGTCAACAAGCTCTAGCTTGTTTGCACTAGCTAGTTAAAACCCACAAGCTCATCCATTGCTAGATTATCTTTCATAAAGCTAAAATACCCAAACCTTAACCAATTGACTTGAAATTTAATCAAACAAGCTCAAATAAGCTTTTAGGGGCTTATTTGAGCTGAAAGAGAGATTGAGTACACATTATAGCTTATTAAAACATTTAAGTAAATTGCTTAAGAGAAAAATGAATTAAAAGAACATAAATTACTTTAAATGAAAAGTGCTTTTTATTAATCAAAAGGGAATTACAATAAGCTGAGTTCTATTACATTAAGCAGAAAATAAGTTGAAAAACCTAAACTATACTACTCTACACTACTCCTAGATGATTTGCCTTGTGTGATCCTTCTCCTATTTATAGTTGTATGATGAAGCTTCTAGGCTCTCAGGAGCGTCTTGAGCTTTAGATCTTAGCCATCCATATCAAACCGCCTCATAACCTAATGATCTTATCCCTTCATTCTTCTACACATCACATCAACCAATGATTAGACTACGGATTGCTAGCGTGGCATTGGAGTGTGTCAGAGGGTGTCAGGTTTCTAGAAATAAAGGAGTGTGTGAAGGTGAATGGATTTAACCCTGGTGTAAAAATGGGAGGGAAATGAAAACATGAAAGAGATGTACAGTAAATCGTTTATAAGATTGGGGCATTGACCCGGGTATTTGACTTGGGCTTATGAAAAGGGAGTTGGGCCAAAATGGGTTAAGGGTAGGATTTATGGATTAATAGTTTTGGACTTAGTAAAAGGCTTAATGTTTTAATAAGTATAAAACTTATTGGGCTGACCCGGCCCAATAAAATGGGTACGGGTTGGCTCAATAAGAATGTATATGCCTTCGGCTTCGGTTTTTCGTGCTCTTCCCAATCCCGTGCTCGTTTTTGTCTGTTTTGCTTTGTTTTTTGTCCTTTTGTGCAATATCCGTTACCTGCAAGACACAATTCACAATACAAACGAATACAATGCATTTTTCTGTATTTATTGGTCATTATTGGTCTTTTTAGCTCGTTTTATTAGGTAAAAGGTATGTGTATTTAAGCACATACCAAAATCCCCCATACTAAGCTATTGTCGTGTCCTCACGCAATGTCATAAATTCAAACTTAGAAAACCAAAAATTTCAACCCCCTAGACTAATTACTTAGAAAAGTAGCTAAGTGTTCATCTAAGGGGATTAAGAAATCACTAGTTTTGAAAAGCCCCCCGTTTAACCATTTTTATGCATTTATTATTATCATTTATTCATATCATAACTTCACGGAACAAGAAACAATAAAAGGATAAATTCATCGTCCTTGATTTCTCACCTGCCCCAAACCAAGCTTAAAAACGAAATCATTGTTAAATACAAGTTAAGATGCTAACACTACTCATAAACGTTAATTGTGTAAGTAAAAACTTTAACTTTTCGCTCCCTTATTTCCTAAATCCTCTAAAGATTTTATTATTATTATTTGTGACAAATGAATTAATGTCTTATTTTATTTTTATAAAGTAAACCCGGTTTAGACTACAATTAGTTTGAAATCCTTTCCTAAAGAGACGATATGGTGAGAATAAGGTCCACATTAAGGTTCTAATTTCGCACGATTTAGGGGTTATCCTTTTTAGATAACCCCTGAGTCGAAATTTGGCTTTATTCTTATTATTATTTCAACATTATTAAACCTTGGTCCTTTAGAAGGCTGCAACATCGGTTGTGAGCCGGCAAGATGCAGCAAACATATTTCGACCTCGGTAATTTCCTCGACCTTTTAGAAGGCTGCAACATCGGTTGTGAGCCGGCAAGATGCAGCAAACTTTTATCAGTCTCGGATTATTACTATGTGCCTTATTTAGAAGACTGCAACATCGGTTGTGAGCCGGCAAGATGCAGTAAACTTTTATCAGCCCACAGTTTTATTATTATTATTACCTCCACCCTTTAAACGACTGTTGTAAATATCGGCAAGAAGGTAGTGGTCTATGTCGGCTACGGTTTATTACATAACTTTTCATTTTAGCCAATATTTAAGTCTATGGTTTGTAGCAACGAGATTCGGCGTCCTACTGTCAAGGAACCGGGAGCATGCACATCATGACAAAACCTCGATGTGTATAATACTTTCACCTGAAGGAATCTTACGAAGTAATTTAACTAAGAAATGCAAATAACAAGTAACATTATTTAATCAACAATTATATAACGTTTATTAAGCTGGTGGGAGCAAAAAGCCACAATTAACCTCTATGAGCTCTAAAGAGTTCCAACTACTCCATGTTTAGCATCTAACTTATATAAAACTCTATCATTTTTCGTTCTTCGCAAATTTAAAATCTTTAATAAAAAGATCCGCGAAAGCTTAGTCTAATAAAATAAGCTTAGCATATTTAAAGTCTATCATGGAAACTTGCAAACTCTTGGCTTTTTATAAGCTAGAATTTGCGTTTTAAAGCTTCTTGTATAAAAGACTAGCAAAAGCTTAAATTTATATAAGTTAAGGGGCAAGCTAGAGCGCAACATGCTCGATCAAGTTAAAATTTATTCCTTAAAAAGACAAAACTATGTATCAAAACACTTATTCTATTTTTGAAAATTTTAATTTTGGCATATTTTTGCTATTTATGGTGGAAAAAACGGGGTTACGTGAAGACAAGGCAAATGCAAGTAAGATCAAATCGAAAGATCCCCCCATACTAGAACTACACATTGTTCTCAATGTGAGACTGTCACCCCCATACCAATTTCAAGGTATAATCCAAATATTAAGGGGTCTCTACGCAAATCTAAAGCCGTTTGTTAATTATGCTAATAGATAAACGTTAAATCAATAAGATCTAGGATATCGGATTCCCATAAATAATCATGCTAAGGATTGAAGATCGAGTGAACGATGGACAAAACCACGAGCACGAGAGCCTTCAAAATCCGGGCAAACCTGGACATAAAACACAAAACACGAAACACGATAAAGGAAGAGGCGAGACTCCTTACATCACACTTATTAATAAATATTATACTAATATACTACTAAGGATAAGCATGGGTTGCCATCCACGAAGCGCTTGTTTTTGTGCGAGTCTCTAGCTTGATTCTCCCCATACCATCGTAATATTAGGGATGAAACAAGTGGAAGAGCAAACTTCCATTGGAAATTCATATGCCACCGGCTTTAGAGAAGAAAAATGAAAAGCGGAGATGCCGGGGTCAAAAATGATATCCTCACTCCCGGATGAGAGAGGAAGAAAAGTATCCACCATATAGGAGAAATAAGGAAGAAAAATTCAGATAACATATGTGAAGGAAAGATAATGACGATCCTCAAAGGTCAAGCTCACATATGTAGGATAATAATTTTTCTGATGAATCCCGTGGTCAAAATTTTTGACAATACTCTTTATATTATTATTATCACTTAAACTCTTCGGGTCATGATCTAAAAACACCTCGAGAGGGAGATAAGGGATAGTGTCATTATTAAGCAAACTCTCAAGATAAATAATGTCTCCCTTCGAGTCATGATAACCGTCTTCAATATCCGTAGAAATATCAACATCAAGAAAAGCATCGATCTCATCAATATCGCCTCTCGGGTTGAAAATTTTGTCCTTGGTCATTAAATCATCAATTGGAGCAATCGTCGTACAAAATCTTTATCCATTCATTCTTTTTAGATTCCAAATCAAATAAATTGTCATTCTCTTCGAGAGGAGGTTCATTGGTGAACCCCTCGAGAATGGAAACAACACTTATCATTGGTGTAGATGAATCATGGTGAAGTAAAAGCTCAACGTCGTCACTAGGAGTGAAACACTCATCCTCATTAGAATCGGAAAGAGGTGTGACTAGGAAAGTCGACTCATCAAGGTTGGAATCATAAGAATCCTTGCACTCAATGTCCTCTAACACCTCATCAAAAAGAGGATTTACATCACTAGAGATGTATTCGTCATCGAATTCAAAAAGAGGGTTCAAATAAATTTTCATATTATCTTTCGGAACGTCCTCATCGGATAGTGACTGGTCATCACTAAAGGTAACATCGTCATTTGAATCGAAAAGAGGGTTAGAGAAAGTCACAGATTTTTCCTCATAAACGTTAATAGGAGAGACATCATCACACGAAAGTAAATCACAATCACTATCACTCTCGGATGTATCCTCGGACTCATTTGTGATTGGGACAAGGTCCTCAACACTAGACTTTATGAATTCGTCCGATTCCTTTTTAGAAGTTGTGCTAAGTTCCTCATCCCTCATGATGAGAGAGTCCTCGGGCTCCAATGTTGGTAAAACAGGTGTGATTTCAATAGACGGAGGTGTTTGAGAATCAATTTCATTCAAAGGAATAGTACTCTCCTCATAATCATCGTCATAATAGCAAAAAGATTTGAAACGTTGCGAAGGATAAGTACTAAGATTAGCCACCTGCTCTAAATATTGAAGCTCTTTCTTTTTATTAATTTCAATACTCATTCCATTGAATTTACCTTTGAGCTCATCAATCATATCTTCACATTCCCTTCTAAAACGAATATCTATTTTCTCATTACGATAATCTTTAATTTGTAAATCATTACTTAAACTTAACATTTCATCTAAATAATGCTGCTTAAGATCCTCCATTTCTTGGAGACTCAGTTGATAAGCAAATGTATATGAAATGAATAGTAACCGCTTCATCACGGGCAACCTGGGGTATATATATGTAATCTTAGTTGATGAATATGTAAGATTTTCAACATCGATGTTCGATTTTTGATTATTAAAATTATCATAACAAAACCGTTCGGAGGCCATCATAAATTCAGAAGTCTTCAGTAAACGTAGAGGACTAAGGCACTTTTAAATCAGTAAACCTAACAACTCAGTCAGAACGTAATACCAAGATGAAACTCCTTAATATGAAGTTCCCCCGAGTTTGTGGTATGATAGAATTCGGACATGATTTTAGTAAGCACATCGAATTTGAGAAAAAGAATAATAGTTATAACAAAAGACAGTTATAAAGCATTTTATTCAATATCTGGAAATGTTAACATCAAGTCAGAGCGAGTTAATTAAAGTTATTCTTGAATGTTTGAATGTGTTTTTATACGTTTCAAAATGTTACATTTAGACCCCTGAAGTTTGATAAGTGCAGAATATACCCTTGAGTATGCAACTTTTACCACTTTTGGTCCCTCAAGTTTAAAAGATACTCCCAAGTAACTCCTTTACTTTAAAAAGTGACATAATAGACCCTTGTAGTTAAGAAAGCTTTGATAAAATGACACTTTTAGGACCTTTAGTTATAATTATCTGAAAGTTACGATATATCCCTTGCATGGATAATTTTTACAAAACATGGCATGGATAATTTTTACAAAACATGTCCAAATTGCCATGCAAGCTTATTTTAACAATTCAATAGACATTTATAAGTTATAATAAACTAAATTATAAAGATTTAACACAACGCAAGTTTAAATTAACGATTCGTTAAGCTAGGAAGCAAAACGGGTCATATTAGGGTTTTAAGCTCAAATTCTTTCATGAATTATCAAAGCACTTATTTTAATGTTAGTTAAGCTTATTGGGATAGATTATAACAATAGTTTACAAGCTTAGCTTATAGATTAAGCAAAAACATGAAATTAGGGTTTCGGGTGTATGGTTTTGGATCAAAAAGGTAAAACACATAGGTTTTTGAGTTCAAAGCTTTATATTATGATTTTAGCATGATCATATGAACATTATAAAGGTATGAATACAGAATATAAGCTTAGAGAACCTGGTCTTGAGCTTATAGCTTAGAAACGGGTCGGAATCGGGACTTTTAGCTTCGTACGCCTAGAATAACGACTCCAGGGCTTCAATTCTTCAAAGCTTCGCTTGTTTCTTGTTCTTAGATCTTCTTAGCACTTATTGGAGCAAAGGATTGCTGCCTTATATGGGTTATAGATAAGAGAGTGGGGGATGAGTAGAAATGAGGGTTCTATGCTCCTATTTATAGTCGAATGAGACCAAGAGGGCTAAGGAACCTTTGTAATCTGATGTGAGACACTTGGAGGGTCTAGTAGCTGAGGTATGGAAGCTATAGGGTGAGTTGTGAAGGCTATAGTTGTAGATTAAGGAGGTGGATACCTCCATGGGCTGCCGCGGCTGTTTTGACTCAAAAAGAGGTGATGTGGCCTCCTTGGAGACCAAGGGAGGCAAGATATTTGTGTTAGCAGGTGCATAAGCTGCTTAGGGTTGCATGTGCATGAGTTATTTGCAAGAGAAAGGGTTTAAAATGGGTCAAATTTGCAAAAAGGGGGTCGCGGGTTAGTTCGGGTTATCTAGGGCTCGAATTGTGGTTTTTGGCTTATATTTCGCACACATTTCTTAAGTGATGATAGATACATGATCTCATGGTTGGTATTAAGGATTATCATTGGAAATTAGCAAGTGGTTTGGGTTAAAACGGGTCAAAAATGAGTAAGTTAGGCCGCGGGCTCATTTAGGGCTCGTTAGGGTTTACTAGGGTTTTCTAAGCTTGGATTTCGTATACATTTGATTAAGAATGATAGGTTACTGATCCTAAGACTTATATTAAGGATTATAATCAAAAGTTGATAGGTGGTTTGGGTTAAAATGGGTAGAAAATGAAAATATGGGTCAAAGTTCAAATTAGGGCATAATTAGGGTTTCTTAGATTCGTTTTGCATCTAGCTGAAGTAAATTGATGAAATGATAATGGAATATGATTGAGAATGTTTTAAATTAAGTTATTATAACTTAATTGAGTGTTGGTTTGGGTTTACAATGGATAAAAATGAAGAAACGGGTCATGGTTCAGAAACTAGCTCGTTTTTAGGGTTTAGGGTTTTGAATTAGGGTTTTGAGTGTAAAAAGATGTATGAAAGCTTATGAATAGAATAATTAGGGTTTACACATTGTATATTGAGTGTAGTATCTTGTACACAAGTGATGGTGAAGAAATTAGAATGAAAACGGAGGTAAAACGGCTATTTTGGAGATCATGCTTAATGACTTGTATATTGAACTTTTAAGGACTTGTACTTTGATTTGAAGAGATTTTATATTTCAAATGAGATGTTATATTACTTGTACATATGCTTTAGTAGCTTGTACATTCACTTTAGATATTAATCATTCATGGAATTAGGGTTTAGAGGCATACGATAACGGTTTAAAGCCCGTTTTGATATAACGTTGCGAATGGTACATTATAGGAATAATGTACTTTGTAAAAATGATATTATGATATTGACTTGATATATTATGATGATTGCTTGACATATATGAAGATAGGATTGCCATATGTAGGTTGCCTGAGCCCGTTAACTTTAGTTATGCAAGAAATGTTGTACATCGAGATATTGGCAAAGTAAGTAATGTAATAAAGCGAAAAATTTCCCTGAAAAAGGTGAGTTCATATATAATTTATAGATTGTAAATCATCTAACTTAATAGATGGATATTTACATTTATGAAAATTGCGGGTTGTTATAACATATAACCCTTGTTAGATATTGTAAGAATTTAGCCTTATCCATTTCCAAATGTTTACCCAAAATTCCACAAAATTTTGAGTGTGCCGGTGATGTTTTAGACTTTAGAACTTGACTTGGTATATCTATTTGAGACCACAATAATAAGTACTATCTTAAATAGATGGAATAACTTGTCTGAACTGGTAAATTTCTAGAAATACACCCAAAAAGCCTTTACATGCTTTGATATTAACTAACCACACTGGTTAGTTAACCTTCGTATAAACCCTTTGTTTACTCTTATTTTAGAGTAAGATTCCCTTAGAAAAACATGTTGAGCCATTTCATTCTTTTTCACACCAAATGTTTGTTTCGTTACACCTTTACACCTTAGCCTGCCCTATTAGATTAAGTCTTTAAATAGGTTGCTAGTTGCTTTTGTGTAAAGTATTGTATTTTCTGTATTGTAATGGAAGTTTACTATCTCTTGTATGGTCGGTAAAATTGCACAATGCAATTGGGCACGTGTTAATTTTTCATCCATGGTTAGGTCGGGAAATTGCTCAATGCAATGGGAATGTAAAAGTAGTAGTTTTTCAGTATGTTTTGCTACTTTCACAATTACTTTTATATATATCTGAAGTATGGAGGATTATGGATAAATTATCCAGATTTATTAAGATCGTAAAGATGATGAAATTACACCAAAATTCGCAGTATGTTTTGTTGAAAAAAAAATTGAAAAATTAGAAAATCGCAACAAAAAAGATGAAGTTTGGAGGATTAGATAATCGGTTCACTTAAGCTTAAACCAGTATTATTATTTGAAGGATCGATTATTCGTTGATACGTATTATAAATCGACGATGTAAAGTTTTGTATAAAGTGGTAGATATCGCCACTAAATTTTTTGAAGTATGTATATTATGGACGATTGGGAGTTGACCGTTATAGGAACGCCAACTAAGGGTTGTTTTCATTTATCTTTGATCGAGATGTTTCTCGAGTCTGGTTCATGTCTACTAAACATGGAGTAGTCCACGATTTGTGTCTTTATCATGGGTATGGTCGGGAAAGTTACTAGCTACACTATACCTTATTTGTTTGGACTTAATCTATTTGATTTGTTCTTTTTATTTAACAATAATTATTTTCCCTTCCTAATTCGTAACCTTTGGTCTTACTCGAATGAGGATGCGAGCAATCACATATGTCTATTCCGTCGTTACGGCCATGTATGTGTGATTTTGTCCGCCTTGTTGGTTTATTACTATTGGTGAAAGATTAGAAGATTCCCTACCCTATATCACTCTTCGTAACCCTTGGTTTTACTCGAGTGGGGGAATTGAATGCAATCAAGTACGTCTATTTCATCGTTATGGATATGTGGTTTGTCCCCCGTACTGGTTTACGACTTTTGGGGAAGACTACTAGTCTTATCCTTTAATTGATCGGGTACACTGCCCGTTAGTATTGTTTTAGGTATAGTCGGTAAAATATAAATGTAAAACTTGATAACAAATAATACCTACGCACAACGACACATCAATGACCTACGCATTTTAACCCTTCAACTAGTCTTATTATGATTTATCTATGGTTTGGTCTACCTGCTTATTATGGTATGGTCTTACCTATAATAAGTATACACTAACTTATATGCCTTGAAACTATGGTTTAACCTAAAGTTCTTGTCTACCACTAGTCTTAATAAGGGTATTAGGCAATCAATCTACATAAGGTCGTTGCCAATCTAAACCTATTATGATAAGGATTATAAAGTGATGCGGACGTTGTTAGACTTCAACAAGAAGTCTTACAACTCCCTAGGCAGAGCACCTAATCGTTGTAGTAGTATAGGCAAGACTCGGGGGGTTGTTATCGTTCACTTGAGGAATAGGTTGGGAAGGCTTGATAACGGTCTAACAGAATTCTAAGGGTTGAAGGAAGATTATTTTTGTATTTTTATGTTTTATGGAAAGCAAGTAAATCATATATTGGAGAGGTTGGTTGGTTTTAGCTATTAAACTAAATATTAATCTAAACTAATGGTGATAACAATAAGATAAAAGACTATGTTTATTAATCATGTATCAATCCTTAGATTGCTTCTCCTAGTGTTGTTGCCTTGTCACGCTTGTGATGATCTGTGTAATTATTTCTTAAGTCATGAACTAATTACATGAACCCCGCATCTACTTAGCATTCCGTTAGAGCAACGCACAAGTAAGGTAGTATGAAGACTATTACAAGGCCCCTAAGGGTACACTAAGTGCATGTGAAATATATTAAGAGTGGATCAACCATATTAGGGGGCAAGGTAGTATGAAGACTGTTACCCGATGGTATCCTTTCTACACAATCATGTTTCCCTAGACATATCAACAGCGATACAGACAAAAGCTGGTTTTCTAAGGCCTAACATGCACATCCATCACAAGAAGCAACACCACTAAGATCTATATTCTAGGTTTCATACAATCATAAATAAACACAATAGGAGGTTTAGCCAAGCATGTTAAAGATAAAGCAAGAACATAGATGAATCAAACAACACATAGACATATTGAATGATTAAATAAACCTTACTTGATTAAAACATGAGTTGGAGGAAGTACAATAGGGTTTTTAGGCCCTAAATTCGTCCTTAACAGCTGCTAAACGAACTAGGGTTCGTACCCTCTTTTTATTCTAAAGTTACACACTCAAAACCCTAAATTCGGGTTTGTATATATAGGAAAATCGTTGTGACGGCGTCGTGTTTTAATCATGACGCCGTCATGAAAGAGAATATTCTAGATAATGGGTTGGGTCGTGTGCTCTGACGCCGTCTTGGAATCTTGTGACACCGTCTTGATCATCGTTGTGACGACGTCACGTTGTATTTGTGATGCCGTCTCCAACCACTATAGAGAAATTCTTGAGTTATGTTGGTCTAGGTCCGTAGTCTTGTCCGTTTCTTCTTCAAATGAGCCCAAGTCACGTGTATTTCTTCCAAATGCCTTCAAAATGCAAAATTCCTGAAAAGGAACGATTAAGTACCTATTCTGGGCATAAACGCACGATTTAGGGGGTTAAATAACCCTAAAAAGTGTATAAAATGACACCTTATCAAATACCCATACACTTGGGATTTGCTTGTCCTCAAGTAAATGGGCTTTTCTACCTAGACAATAACAATATAAGGGGTTATTTTACCTACTCTTTAAAAGTATTTTACAACACAACCTTCTAGACCTCGTAATTAAAAGCACAAAAAGTATATACTAGCACCTTACATAAGTGTTTGAGATTCTCTCTTTCTCTCGGCTGTATAATAAATTATAACATAAGGGGGAAACATAAAATCAACACTTATTACCTGTCATAGCATATAAATTACTATAGGCTTGGTAAAGTATCAAACCTTCACCGCTAAGTGCAAGCATTATTCATTACTATCTAAGAGGTCTTTTAAAAGGTTATGGGGTGTAGGTGTAAGATAACACACAATGGAAACGGAAATAGATGGGATACATTTGGGTGGCTTTGGGTAAATTTAGAGTGGAAAGGTTAGCTAATTATTTACATGAACACGCTGGTTTGGTTACTAAGCCAAGACTCGGACGAAGATATACAAACTCTACACAGCTCTACATCAATCTCTTTCTTTTTCTTTTTTCATTTTTTAATAACATAATACATCACTTGGGGTTTATAATACGCACCCCTACACTTGAGCTTTTACATGCTCGATATTTACAATCTATCTAATGACCCGAATTGAGGTGGATCAAAATAACATGGAGATCATTTGACAAACATATGGGGGTATTGGCTTAACTTTTCTTTCCCATTCTTCCGCAAAATAAATACTACCATAAATCCCAATCGTCCCAAAACTGTATTTAAAAGGATAAGGACTTAGCAACCGTGTACTAAATAATTAACTTGGGTTAAAAAACAATAATGTACTAAAAGCGAGTACATATAAGGTAGGCTAAGGATTTTTGGGTGTAACGATTGGTTTAAGGATGACAATGCTCTTCATTAATAATCCAGAATCCACTAAAAAATTATGAGAACCATGAAAAAGGATAGGCTCGGAGGGTTGTACTAGGGGTATCCTGCACTAAAGGTGAGTGCATGGCAAAGAAAACAAAGAAAAGAAACTAGTACTCCCCTGGTTTTTTGCTGTTATAATGGAGGAAGAAACATTCGATAACATGGTTAATATCGTCCTCCAAGAGATCATCCATGGAAAGCTCTCCTTAGAACTTCCAAGATTCTCTCATCAAAAAAACTTGAAATCAAAGACAAGACAACTACACCAAGCATAAAATGTGCGATAGACAAATATACAATATGAATTTGTGTTTGAGAAACTCGATAAAAGCAGTATAATCGGATGAGATAAATGTTAAAACGACAATGATGTTTCTATTTATAACAGAAGAATACATATATTAAATGTAAGAGTACATACTTTAAATGTTATGCAAGTTTTATTTTCAAAAATAATTAAAAACTTTAAGTTTTCTAGACCTGGGCGTTTGACGCCGTCAGGAAAATCCTAACCCCGTCACAGGTGTCATGGTGACGGCATCGCGTGTAAATCGTGACGCCGTCTCCACGTTCTGTGAAAACAAAATTTTTGTTTTGATGAAAAATTTCTTGTACTTGATTTCATAAGTTAATTCCTATACAAATAGCTGCATAAAACCTGAGATTTAACAATTTACTCATATGACTCGAAACTGACGCGAATTAATCTAGACAAATTATTTAACATGTTTGAACTTGGTTCAAAAACCGAATAAATTCCCCTACACTTATTATTTGCAAAATACCTTTGATTGAAATTAAGACGAGGTTAAAAGAAAACAAAGCATGATTACAAGATAGAGTTCGAACATGATAGAATAAAATGAAAAGAATAAAACACAAGACACTCCTAATGTGCAAGAAAAATAAATATTGGGTTGCCTCCTAAAAAGCGCTTTTCTTTATTTTACGAGTCTTGTAGCTAGACTCGAAGTCACACGTTCCTACATGCCGTAGAAGTGGTCAAAGTCGATGATTTCTCTTGGACTTTCTCTTTCGGAGAGCTTCCTAGTGGTGGGGATTGACTGTAGGGTTTTGGTAAACTCCTCTCTGTCTGGGTCGATTAGTCTAATATTGGTGTGCCATGCTCCATCTCCGTTTTTAGGTGGTTTGTCCTTGGTAATTGGTTTTTTAATTAGGTCCTCTGATTCCCACATATTACTTTTAAGGTTAATGGATATGGCTCCTAAAAATTCTACCATCCTCCTAAACATTAAGGTATCCTTAAAAGGATTGAGCTTGGCATCTCTAGCAATTTCCCATTCTCCGGGTAAATGGCAGTCTAAGAAGTCTTTGCTAGCATAATAAGGGGTTCGTGTGCCTATTCCATCCGAGCGAGGTCGTGGTTTGTATGACTCCCTTTTTCTAAGTGTGGTCCAATAAGGTGCTTCCTCCTCACCTAAGTCTACTCCTTTTACTCTGAATATCGACCTAGTGATTCCTTCCCATACCGCTATTTTGGCCATCCTACAATCTATAACTGCGTTGGCGGTAGCTAGGAATCCTCTTCCTACTAGCAAAGGGGTCTTGAGGTCCTTCTTCATATCAATCACGTAGAAGTCATTTAATAGTTTTAGTTTTTCTATGTGGACTTCTACGTCTTTTACAATCCCAACGGGGTAGGATTTGGCTCCGTCAGCCAATCCAAAGATATGTTAAGTCTCTTCTAATAGTTCGATGTTAAGCTTTTGAAGAGGTAAAGTAGGATTATGTTTACGCATGATCCTAGATCGGCCAAGGTGTCGAAAGGTTTTGAGTCCCTTAATCTACAAGGTAGAGTGAATCATATAATACTCTTGTTTAATCTGTTAATCTTATGATTATAATGATTTAACAAGTTTCTTATTTGATTGATGTTTCTTGGGTTGTCCTCTTCTTCTTTATTCTCTTTTTCTCCGTCATTATGAGAGCCGCTTTTAAGACAACCATGACTTGAGCAGGTTAGTCAAACCGTTAGTGTTGACTTATGTATCTGTTTCAATGTATGGGTTATGTGTTATTTGTACTAATATGTGTTTATATGTGTTTATGTGGGATATGTAAGATTGGGATAATCAATCCATTACGCGTGATCGTTATCAATGTGATTGGATTTGTGTTGGATTTTGTGGATTCATTCCGTTCACTTTGGTGACAAGGAAATGGATTCGTGTGATTGAAGCGGTTTTCGCGTTAATTGTGTAAGTAATTATACGTATACGTATTTATGTGTTATTAATATTAGGTATGAATAGGTGTTAGTAGTTAGAATAAGAATGAAATGTGAATTTCTATTTTTGGAAAGTTAGGTTAAAATAAAAATGAAAAAGTTAATTATTTAAACAGTCTGTTAATTGCGTTTACGCAAAAAGGTATACTCAATAAGCTTGGTTTTTAGAACACTTAAGTTAATTCACCTCACTACTCCACCCTACATCCCAATCCCACCAGTGACTCCAACAACCCAATATATATAAATATATATATATATAGGGAAATCAGCCCAAAGAATGAAGGAAAAAAAAGGTAACAATCTTACTTAAATAAAATTGGTAAAAAAGATATCTATCCTAAACCTTTTTGTAAACCTTATAAATACAACAACCCTTCCTAATATCTTTTAACTCACTCCCCCTATACCTCATCTTCCAAACCCCCCTTCACACCCCCCATCCCCTCACTCACCATCCTTTCCACAGGCATGATATTTTCTCGTGTCTACCACTATGATCACCCATTAATAAAACTTCAACATACCAGTCTGTCACTGTACATCACCTAACCAACTATATAACAGCACTTCCAATAAGTATATATCTCACTAGAACAATTTCTCGCATGCTCACAATATTCGAAGATTAAGTATAAATTATAATCCATTTGCTCAAATTGCTGATATCTAGTATTTACGCATGTATGAGCGAAACTATTCCTCCAAGTCTGACTAGTCAGTACACACGATCTATCGCATTAGAACAAATGCTATTAACCCCTACTCTCATGGTGATGACTCCATAACTCTGCCTGTGTCATGTACACTCCATACCTCCACGTCAACATCATACCTGCTCACACTAGTCATCCCCATCTAGACAGTCACACACTCCCTGTGCCTCCAACCATCTACCGTCCAACCCCTTGTATTACATAGATAAGACGACTCCTCATCCTCCCTCAGTATTACCTTATGTATTGTACACTCTAGTCCCACATCCTCTCCCAACGCAATCGTGTGCAACATGCTGTAAAAGCGCTGTCTCATATTTAAACATACCAACAGTTTACAGATCCCATCAACAGTATCTCAACACTACAGCCAGTTCAATATCACTGTTCACTCTCCACAATGCCTGACTATAATCCAGTCTAATAAATATAGTTCTATACTGATGCCCCGACCATCGACATATGTCCACACTTACAACGTTCTTTACTAATTCGATTATTAAGTCTGTCAAACGATAGCGTTTCAGACGAATAAGTTAGTCCTTGCATTCTCACTCACTAACTAACGCCTAAATAACTAAGTTTGACTTATGATTACTCGGTATAAACCCCAATCCGCGTGTGTTATATTGTCAGTATTTAATGTCCATTAGACCTACTGGCCTCGCAGTACTCAGCAAGCTGAATCTCACTAGTCACTCCCTCTACGAAAATCTTCCACTCCTGTTCTGTGTACTCTTGATTGTCTATTATGTATATATAGAGACCAATCGGCGACAACCATGATCATATAGCTGATTCCGCCTGCACTATCACACAGACAAATGTCAATTCGTATCGTGAACTACACACTCTCCCTCAACACGATCCCCACAGAAGAGACGACTAATCACTCTCAGTATCTGCCCATACCACATCTTCCTGTATAAAGATAGATACCCCTCCCCGCCTAGTTCCGTGTATCACACTACCAATTGCTTCCACTTTTGACATCATGAGCGCTCGAGTAACCAACCTCCCCATCACCCATCCCACCATTTACATTACTCACTCGAACTACCGCCATCACAGATGTGCTTTTAACGGTTCCCCACCATGAATCTCATTTTGAGAGAGGTAACAAGTGGAAAGTAGCAGGTCTTCTGAGTCGTATGTAGTTGATTTGTGTGACACTTGTTACTTTATAACAGATGACCATAGTAGTTGTAATGTGAAGACTCACTATATATCGATGATACGCAGAATAGTATGCTAAAGCAGACTCTAAGAGAAGTATTATACTGGATGTTGGTAGTCACTAAAGCTACTGTGAGAAGCTCAATGGCATCAGTAAACTGCACTCTTAACAATAATATCGATCTATGTGAGATGTGAAGGAAAACCAATTGACACCGTCCGATAATTCATGGGTTACTAATTTCCTGTTCGTTAATATGCGACTACACACTCCTTAAGACACACATCCCTTGTCTCAACGCTATATTGTTAATGTGATTCAACCGCTTAGATCGCTTTTGGCCTATCGCCCTCACCATCGCTTGCCCGCCGTCAGATACTCTCAGACCCTGCTTCCCCGTAACCACTCGAGTTATTTTTCTCGTCCCTTAGATCTCTAGTGCTAGTTGTTTGTGATGCTTTTTTTGTCTGGAACCTGAATCATTTTGGAAAAGGAAACGCTAAGCAAATGTGAGTTTCAAAGCCCCTTTTTATAACCTTTTCTTGCATGAGTAGCATCCATTGAGCCCCATGTACAACCTGTTGACGTGAATAGCACTTGTGCAAACATATATTCTATAAGCCTTTAACAGTATCAATCTTCTGAAAGCCCAACATCATGTGTGCCAATCACCACCATTAACAACTAACCTTGGCAGTACAAAATATAACGAACAGTATTAACCCATAAAGGTTAAGCACGTGGAGCACTACTAACTTCTTACCAGCGGTACTAAGTATGAAACGAGCAGTACAAACCATCACTTGGCAGTACTAACAAACCAACACATCACTCGTTTGATACAAGCCCATAAAATCAGCAATCAGTTATAATATACACGTCTAACCAGCAGCATAAATAGCAGTATAAAGAATTTTTTTTACCATTAGACACGGAAGGTTAAATATGAGACAGAATATAATCCCTAAGAATTAGCAACTATATTCTCAATCACGTCCCATAACCAAAAATACCTTCTTAATTCACATAGTCCATAACTGCTTTCATATTCCATACGAATCAATTAGGGTTTGCTGAAAACCCTAGTTGCACCGTCATCAGAATGTCGTGTGTTATGTATCCTTACTAGGGTTCATCATTGATCAAGAGATCAACTCACCAAAGCTAGTATGTACCTTTCAACAACACGCCTTGTATACGAAACCTTTTCTGTAGCAGTTTTATAAAAATTGTATCTTTAATTGAAGACTCAAATCAAAGATCACTCCGATCAGATCGTACATATATGTGTATAGAACCTCCGGTTCAAATTTCATGACGATCCAACGGTTAACAAACGATTTATCATCGTTTTACCACAGCTGCCCAGAAAGTGACAAATATAAAAACCCTAAACGGATTTTTTAGATTCTTCTTCGTTCTTCGACCATAAAACCTTGAATCCTAGATATCAAGAGCAACCCGCTCTGATACCACATGTTGAGAATCGATCAGCCCATATAGGATTAGTTTTACAAGTAACATTGATATGCACAACGGAAATAATAGAGACACAATATTACCAAACAAGGTTTTAATCGAACATTAAAGCCTTCATTATATTTGATCAGAATAAATGAGGCTACACCAACAATCTAATAAACTAACTACTACATAAACTAATAAGCTAACTATTAGACTCTCATTGGAGAGATCTAACTATGATGGATACCTAAAACTATTCACCCTACCTCTCTTTATATAGTAGAGAGGCTAGGGTTTACAAGAAAACCTAGCTTTGATAAGAAGCTAACTTAATATTACACATTAAGTCCTTGTTTTTTCATCTTTCTTCTTTTCTTTATATGTGGTTTTGTAATCATCAAATCTCAAATCCCAACAGTTTAAGATGTGCAATGTGGTATATGTGCTTATATGTGAATTATGATTGATATGGGTAATCTTGAAAGTAAGTACAAGTGTGAAAGGAAGCACTTATAATTATGGTGGCCAACATAATTATAAAGGCATCACACACGTAGACTTGTAACCATGATTGCATTTATTTGTGTTTGGTTATAAGATGGTAGTGTAAATATTTTTTATTGATATGTGTATTCATGATAAGGATGGTAGTATGGGTAGAGAATTATTCTCTTACCCTAATTGGAGGATATGTTAAGTTGAGTTGTATAGATAGTAAGTTTCTCTTCTATCTAGTAATTGCGGATACCTAGTATTGCTTTTATAGAGGTTGCTCATTTGCTTGGTTGTTTGTTCGGATTTCCTAAGTCTAAGCTTAGCATCCCTTCATCGTACTTTGTTAGTAAGGATACCTGATTTTTCCTATTTGACGTCTTGATGTTTATTGGTTGTTCGGAATCTGCTCTTTCAGATATAAGCGCGTTTTGTTAGTTCTTTCATTTCATTGATTACTCGTATGAGTATCAAATGTTTCTTTTAAGCACTAATTGTTCCTAACATATTAGTGTGGATCATTACTCCCTTCTTTGTATATCCCTTGGTTTTCGTAACCCGTTGGCGACGTGTTAGTATCGATGCTTTTAGGTTTGCTCTGTTGATCGTTATTTTGGATAAGACCTTACGTTTTCTTTTGGGTACGTAACGTCTTGCATGAGTTTTCTTGTACGAGTTCGTTTGATTTTATTTTGAGTATATGGTTCCTGGTATTTTCTTTCGTTTTCAAACAATAGAATTGTGTTAGAGTCTGTACGGTGTTTTACGATCCCTGTTGGTATTATGGTGTCATTTGTTTGAGTAACATATTTCATAATTGATGTCTAATTATAAAAACTCTTTGGAAGTATTGTGTTAGTGTTTGAGAAAAACTGTGTTTAAAATGATCTTTGTAAATAGAATATGTTTAAATGGTCTATGCAAATAGGATATGAAAATTGTTGAGTGGTTAAATAAATTTTATTTTATTATAAAAAGCAGGTTTAAAGTGATTCATAGTGGTAAGGTACGATATACCATTAGATAACCATCTCTAGATTTTTTTATGACAACCAGAATGAATTTTATAAAGATTAAATTTAAGACAATTTTATTTATTATTTAAAATGATTTTTATACTTAAAGTGACTTTCTTAATTTAAATTGATTTTTATAAAAACATTATTTAATTTGGTCTTTCGAGTAAAGTCGATAATTGGTATAAGAATTTCCGTCTTTCGTATTGATATTTTTTTATGTGTTCATTTGTCGTGGTACGTCTGTTGATTTCTTTCGTTGCGTTTTCGCTCGGTGCATATACGTATCCTTTCTTTCAAAGGATTCTTATGTCATTTGATCCACGTCTATTTGCATATGTGGAATCTCCTATATGCATTCTAGCCTTTGACTCGATATTCGTTTGTTATCCTATTCGATTGTTCGTAACCCTTGGAGTTCATTGATACCGTTGAGTCGTGGAAGCTTTGATGTGCTGTGGGAATTGACTGGTTGTCCAAAAGGAAGTTTGTGATAGTATGTCATGAGAATGTGGTTAGGATACCGTTGGAAGGTGATGAGATACTTCAGGTTCAAGGTGAACATACTCAAGGAGTCGTGAAAACCTTAATGTACAAAAAGGTAGGTGAATCAAAATTGAGTGATATTTCTGTCGTATGAGATTTTATTGATGTGTTTCCAGAAGACTTGTCAATGACCACCGCAATGACATTAAGTTTTCCGCGTAGACATAGTTCCGGAAGCGACGCCAGTCGCTAAGTCTCCATGATCGTCAAGCACCTTTGTAAATGCAAGAATTGTCTGAACAACTTCGAAGAGTTGTCATCGATAGAGGATTCATACGGACCCTAGTCTTTTTCCCGTGAGGAGCACAAGCATTGTTGTTTGTTAAGAAGAGAGCATGAAGTTCATATTGAATTTAGAGTTGGAATATTGAGGATGAGAAGTTTTGTATGCTAGAGATACTAGTGTGAGGCAGTGAAGAATTAGGAAGTACCTACGACAGCATCCGAGATATGATTATTCTTAGGATTGGTAGGTTACTTACCTACGTTTCATCGCAAACTTTTCTAAGATTGTTAAACCTCTTACTTCCCTAACTTAGAGGAATCAGAAGTATGAGTAGGGTGCAGAACGAGAAGAGGCTTTCTATACTTTGATGCGTTGAAAAGAAATGAAGAGTGAAACTAAGACGAGTAAGAGCAATGTCCATGACTATCCAGTCAAGTGTTAAGGACAAGATATTGGCTACTCCAAGTGAGACGTCCAAGGTAGAGAACACGCCAGGAGAAATGCTGCGTGACCAGGACCAACAAATGGAAAAGAGAGTAGATGATGGTTGTACTTTATGGATTAAATTGTATAGTAAGCATGAGTATGAAATTCGCTACCATCCAGGTAAGGCAAATGCGGTGACTGAGGCGTTAAGAAGGAAGGAACGAGTGAAACCTAGACGTGTTCGAGCGATGGCTATGTACAGTCAGTTTGGAGCAGAAAAAAAAAAAATAAAAGAGGAATGAATATTTGGCAGTCCAAAGTGATGGCGTCAAGGCAAGAGAACGACGCGCAGAAAGGCTTCATGGGTTAGATTGAACATCTGGAAAAGAAGAGGACGAGAGTTTGTATTTCGATGACCGAATATGGGTTCCATTAGTAGAGAAGTGGTGAGAAAGAAGATCATGATGCACTCACAGGTCTAAGTACTCTGGCATCCTGGATGGATACGATGTATCATGAACTTCGTGATATGTACTTGGTGGCCTGGGAATGAAGAGATATAATTTCTACTGTATGTTAGTAAGGTGTATTGACATGTATTACAAAGGTAAAAGAGCTGAGCATCAAGGCCTTCGGGTTTACTGCAACAACCTGAGATACCTGAATGGAAGTGGGATAAGATCACTATGGATTTTATCACTAAGTTGCCTAGGTCAAAAAGTGGGCATGACACGATTTGGGTCATAGTCGATAGACTGACTAAGTCAGCTCATTTCCTGGCTATAAGAGAAGACTATAGTATTGAGAAATTGGCAAAGATCTACATTGATGAAATAGTCGCGAGACATGGAGTTCCTGTGTCGATTATTTTAGATAGAGATGGATGATTTATGTCGCGTTGCTGGCAGACTGTGCAAAAAGCTTTAGGGATGAGGTTGGATATGAGTACGGCTAATCATCCCCAAACGGATGGGCAAAGTGAGCGTATGATTCAGACCTTAAGAGATGATATTAAGGCGTGTGTAATTGAATTTTGGGTGTAGCAGTGGTATGTTCATCTACCATTGGCTGAATTTTTTATCAATAATATCTAACATTCGAGTGTAAAATATGTGCTCCGTTTGAAGCCTTGTACGGAAGAATGGTAGTTTCGCCTTTTTTTTATGGGCTGAGATTGGAGAAAGTAGCTTGATTGGACCTGAGTTGATTCAAGAAACGACTGATAAAGTTGTGTTGATAAAGGAGAAGCTAAAGCAGACGAGAAAATCGTCAAAAGATCATATGCTGATAATAGACCGCAAACCGATTGAAAAACGAAGTAGAGATCGATTGATGTTGAAAGTAATCACCTTGGAAAGGTGTAATTCTTTTAGGAAAAAAAGGAAAGTACAACCGAATACGTAGGACCATTTGCTATTCTTTGAAAGGATCGTCTTGTAGCTTATCGATTAAGTTGCCTGAGGAATTGAGTGTGAGTACAAGATAATCTTCATTGTGTCAAACTTGAAGAAATGTTTGGCTGATGCTAGTTTGCGTATGCTATTATATGAGATAAAGGTTGACAAAACTCTTCGTTTTGTTGAGGAACCTGTAGAGATTATGGACCATGAAGTTAAGAGGTTAAAACGTAGTAAGATATCGCTTGTGAAAGTTCGTTGGAATTCTAAGCATGGTCCTGAGTTTACTTGGGAACATGAGGATTATATGAAGTCTAAATATCCTCAGATGTTCGTTGAGCAAGCTGGTAAATCGGCTAGTTAAATCTCGGGACTAAATTTCCTAAAGGAGGGGATACTGTGACAACCATGATTTGAGCAGGTTAGTCAAACCGTTAGTATTGACTTATGTGCCTCTTAAATTAGAGTTAATCTAGAATATCTTTTAGGAGGCCTATAAATACAAAAATAAAAGATCCCTAAACCCCTATGCTTGTTCGACCGATCCAGAGAAAGAAAAAGAAAAAAAATTAGGGTTTAAGGTATTTTCTAATTCTTTGTTTAATTCTAGTTCTTATTTTAATTCTTGTAATCCAAGTATGATGGATAGAGGTTAAGACATGAAAATAAATAGGGTTATAAATTTTCTGGATTTATAGTTTAAGATTAATGTTTGATCATTGGTTCAATTGGTTTTGTAGATTTGATCATGCGTTTAGGGTCTAGATCGCCCGAATTAATTTTTTAATTCACTGCAGAAAATTAGGCCAGTTTTGGAAACGGTCTATATCTCATCATAAATTAATCAAATAAACAATTTTACAACATACTGATATAACCTCAAAGATGTCTACTTTCACAGCAAAGTTGTCTCGTGAGATTTTTATGGTCGGGAACAGGTCAAAAGGTCGTTACAAATCGAGTGTGTAAAAATGTGACGAATTTCAGATTTGGTTTTGATTTTTTTCTAAAAATACTTAGAACAGATCTATGTAGAGCTCAAAATCAACGTGAAGTTAGTTTATATATTGTGTTTGACCACCCCTGAATTTTTACTATGAATGTAATGAGGTCTAAAGTGGGTCATCTGTGTCATACCTTTTAGTGGGGTCAGATTCTGGATAATTCTGGACACTTGAAATAATAAATTTTAAAGGATTATTTGTAAAAGTTTTAAGGATTTTGAGAGCTATGAAGGAACAAAGGACATAAAATGTAGCTTTGTGAATTTTGGTTTTAATTTATTGAGTGTTAAGTGGTACGTTAGGGACGCGTAGAGAGTATAAAATTTACCTGCTCAAAACCATGAAAATTATAAATGTATCATGAAGTGTAAATGACATATGTAGGATTTGAAAAGAGTTTAAATCAAGTATAAGAAACAATGGTAGTATATCATTAGATCTCCCATCATAGTTGAGGTTACATCATATCTAGGATTGAATGCCTAATTGATGTAGCTTATTGTGTGCTTAATTGTTTAGATTATCCGTAGAAGTGTTTTGAGATCATTTGCTGGAATCTTTTGGAGGAAAAGATAAGCATCCGTGTTGAGTTTCATAGCCCCTTTTTTCTTATGTTTTTCTTAGGGGTGAAAATGTTGCAAAGAGGTTTTGAAATGTTTTAGTTACTGTGATATGTGATATAACTGGATGCATGGCTTATACGTGACTATTGTATGTTTATGTGCTACTTGCTTTTATGGTATGAATAGTTTTGCTTGAGCGTGATCCGTATCATGGCATTTATGGATTAGATTGGTATAAGCGTGATCGTCTATTACATGAGTTGTTTTAAGTGAGCGTGATCGTACTCAAGTTGTTATGTTTTATTGTGAGGATTGAGCGTGAACGATCTCAAATGGAATAGATGAATTGCATGTTAGCTTGTATTGATAGTACGATGATGTCCTGCTATGTTTATGTTTTTATTATCATCGTAATTAGATTTTAAGGTTTGTTATAGTGTCTTAAACATAGGACTCCTCACCAAGCCGTGTTGACGTTTTTAAGCATCATTTTTAGGTGAGCTTCATGAGAATACTGAGGTTAAGAAAGGTGGCTAGAATGACCGCTAGGATTGCATTGGAGTTCGCTCCTGAGTTTGTTTATGTTTGTTGCATGATTTTGTTGAATGTTATTTGATTTTATTAGGATCGTGAGATATTGTTCTTGTATTGGTGAGACCCTTTTTCATTAATACAAGATGTCATTCTTTTGGTTTTCGGTATTGTCATGACACATTGTGTCTTTATTACTTAGTTATTCATTTAGTGTTTCTCTATTGTTGACACCATTGTGTTGTGATGATATCCATGATGTTACGCCTCATGTTTCCGCCTTGGCGGGGTGTGACAACCAATCCGAGAATACTTGAAGGAATAAATCCTACCAAAAGATTCGCAAAAGGCAAGGAAACTACGCATCAAAGCTCCGCTATACAGGATGATCGAAGAGAGGCTATATCAAAGGTCGTACATGTCACTATGGTTGAGGTGCGTAAGACCAATACAGGCCAAAAGCATCATAAAGGAAGTGCACGAAGGGTCTTGTGGGATGCACTCAGGCCCTAGATTGGTTGTATCAAAAATAACAAGACTGGGGTATTACTAGCCATCCATGCACAAAGATACAAAAGAGTTAATCCACAAGTGTAAAGCGTGCCAAATCTACTCCTCGGTACCTAGAAAACCAAAACAGGAAATGACATTGATCACGTCAGCTTGGCCTTTCTCACAATGAGGAATTGATATCATAGGTCCCCTACCAACAGTGCCAGGGGGTGCAAGGTTCTTAGTGGTAGCCATAGACTACTTCACAAAATGGGTCGAAGCAAAACCATTAATATCTACGACAGGCAGACATATGGAAAAATTCATATGGGAACATATAGTGTGCATATTTGGAAGGCCTTAGATAATAATCTCAGATAATGGGAAACAATTTGCAGAAGGCACGTTCCCTGTATTCGGTAAGAAACTCGAAACTCTCCAAGCATTCACGTCTGTCTATCACCCTCAGGCAAATGGGCAGGAAGAGGTGACTAACAGAGAAATCGTTAAACGCATGGAATGAAGACTAGGAATGGCACACCAGGCCTGGGTAGATGAATTAACACAAATCCTATGGGCGCATAGAACCACACCTAAGTCTAGTAATGGGGAAACCCTTTTTAGCCTTGTCTACGGATCAGAAGCTGTCATCCCTATAGAAATAAGCGTGGAAACAAAACGAGTCCAAGACTTCGATTCCAAGGAAAATGAAAAAAGACGCCGAGAAGACCTGGACGTTCTCGAAGAAAGAAGGGAAATAGCAGCGATAAAGGAAGCACACTACAAACAAAAATTGGAAGGCTATTACAACAAAAATGTTAAGCCATCCACATTCAAGCTAGGAACATATGTGCTTTGATTAAATAGTGCCAGCAAGGTAGAATATCAAGGAAAAATAGGACCAACGTGGGAAGGACCTTACAGAGTAAGAAAATCCTACGGAGATGGAGCCTATAAGCTAGAAACATTATTTTGCAAAGCAATTGATCGAACATGGAACGGAACAAATCTGCATAAGTTTTATGTTTAAGACTTTCCCGTTTCTTTTGAAGTTTTTTAGTAGATTCATTTGTTAGCAAAAAATCCTCATCAAAGTGTAGCAAACTAAGTGTTTATACTTGAAATGATGTAAATCTTTCTACACTATTAATGAAATGGATTTGCTTCAACAATCTACATTTTTTGTTAATAGGCCACATATGAGCCTTACATCATTGATAAAATGTTGAAGGGGTGAAGAAGGGCCACACATGAGCCCTTCGAAATCAAACACCTAAATTCACGTTATCAAGAAGAATAAAACGTCGAAGGGGTGAAGAAGGGCCACACATGAGCCCTTCGAAATCAAACACCTAAATTCACGTTATCAAGAAGAATAAAACGTCGAAGGGGTGAAGAAGGGCCACGCATGAGCCCTTTAAAATCAAATACCTAAATTCACATTATCAAGAAAAATAAAATGTTAGAGGGGGTGATAAAGGGCCACACATGAGCCCTTCGAAAACAAACACATGAACTCACGTTAGCTCTCCTAAAAAATCAAAACAGGCTAAAATCATATACAAAAAGACAACGAAAACTACAAAAGTCATTTGCTCAAAATATCACAAGAACATGCCACCCAACTAGCAGAAACAATGAAAAGTCATTTAGCCTTCACATACGAAGGCTTTGAACACAAAGACTCCATTTTCTTCGACAACAGTTATTCCAGATAAGCATAGGGGTCATTGACATACTTAAACAAAAAAGGATACGACGCATTCACCAAATCATCACCAGCTTGGTTGTACTCTTGCTTCGAAGATGGACGATAACCAACCATCTTATCCATGACAAAGGGCTCTTTAAGTTTGGATACTTCTTCGAAAGTAGCACACCTACCATATATAATGGAGGCCTTAACAAGCTTAGCAACAAGCATACCCATTTCATCACTATGAATAAGCTTTGTAGCAGCATCTGGAACTACTTTGGCAACGACTGAAGCCCTATCCTGTTTCAACGCATCCATCTCCTACAAAAGCTAAATCTCGGAGAGATTGAGTCTCTCTCTCTCTCTGATTCAAGGCCTTCGATTTTAAACTGAAGGGCAGACAATTTTTGGTCATAATTAATCCATTCTTTCTCTTCAAGGACAAGCCGGGTACATTTACTATGAAGACCATCAACACGCCTCTGCAATGTCTCAATCTCAGTCCGCAAATCAGCAACCAATGGATTCTTAGTTAGGTCAAGAAGAGCTTCATTACACTTCCTCTCCAACTCAGCATAAGCTCTGTCCTTCTCAAGTTCCCTAGCCCGAATAGCATCATACGAAGCTATGACCTTATAAAGAGCAGAAATCAACTCCAAGGTCCTACTATTTAACACGTTGTCAAGAACAACTTGGCGCATATACGCTCGATCATGAATATCACAAAGTTGTTTTATGCTTATTTCACGAAGATGTTCCTTCCAAGAGGGAGGAGTAACATGAGCCACAACCCAATGACAATCAGCTGAGTCCTTTAACTCTTTGGCCGAAAGAAACTCTATAAAAGAAGGAAGAAGATCATTTAATGACGGTCAATGTACACTTATTCTTAAAGACAACAAGAGCATAGCATGAATATCAGCATCATTGTCAACATCCAGAGGATCGGAGGCTTCACCGGCCATCTTGCTTACTTGGGCAGCTATCTTTCGAACCTTAAGAAGAGAATCCCCAACCCTAGAAGGAAGTTTCCTCTGGACAATCAATCTAAATTTCTTACCTGCCTCAGGAAGAGAGAGCAGAGAAGTACCAAGCAGAGGATTCTCGTTGTCCCCAGCAGAGGCATCATCAGAATTAGCAACATCTTTAACAAAGTTAGAAGGATGTAGAGACGTTAGTGTTATTAATATTCTTAAAATTGACATGACAAGCCTCCTATGCCATAACATTGATTTCCTCAGAATGTAGCCTTTGCAACTAGACAAGTTAAACCATCTTTAGGAACTATGTTTTCATATTCCAAAAAAAAAAAACCCCCCCCAGTAACATGTTATCCTGTCTTAGGAATTTAATAAGTAACATGATTTTCATCAGGCAACTTAAATTAGGTAGATATAGACAGAGACCTTCAGAGTCCAGTAAAAAGAACATAGATCTTTTTTGTCACAACACTGTGAGAACACTAAAGGCTCGTTGAACTTAACTCTTTGACAAAGTATACATCATCAAAATCAAGTTTATCAGTTTTAATAGTACATTTGCCAGTAATTCTGCCTCCATTTTCTCCTCCACCAAAAGTAACATAACCTCCATCAAAGTCTTTGAAATCTAAAAGATGAGCTATGTTTCCAGACATGTGCCTTGAGCATCCACTATCAAGAAATCTCCTATTATTCATTTAGCTTGTGAATTGCTTCTGCACACAAAACTTATAAGTTAGTATCTTTAGGGAACCCCAAGCCCAATACTGACCTTGGATCTGCCAGTCCGTACATCAATGTAATTATATTTGTTGAAAACTATGATGCACCATTGGGTTTGATGGGTTCCAAACCATATGCTTAGGGCTTTAACAACAATAAATCCCTTGCCCTGACAGTAATAAACATTTGGCCCTACCATTATTAACATTTTGATTAAAAGACCTTTTTGTTAATGTTGTGTTTTCCTGTTTTCCATTGTAAAGGGGCCTTTGAAATGATGATTGAAGTGCTTGATTTTGAAAATAGTCCCTTGCGGTCCCTAAGCATAATGACTGTTGATTTTGTGTGAGCATATAAGAAAAGGTCAAACATTATGAAAAGACCTAGCAGTTACTAAAAAGGTCATGACAGTGTAACAGACCTAACTGATTTAACAGGCCTTGCCGTATTAACAGTTTTTAAGGCCAGTCACATTAAGACTGGCTCTTTGATCCATATGTTTTTGTGCACATTAGGACGACTGTAATTGAATGTGATCAAAACTTCCCACATGTAAAATCATGCCTGTTTATTAAAAACAAAGTTACATCCTACTTGAATGGATTTTATTGACCATTCCAATTCCTTGGTTATCCTCTAGGTTCATTTGTAGACATGCTACATCTCTGCATACCAAACTGACCTCCCTAGCTATTTTTTTTCAGAGTTTAACAAACCTCTTTCTTAGTAGCAGTAGGTTATAACAAGTTTTCTTTTCAACCTTAGAGATAGGCTCAACATTATCCTCATCATCTGACACCCAATCTTTAATGATTGGAGCATCGTTATTCTCTCTAGATTTCTTAGGTTCTTCTTCCCTAACTTGATTAGCAGGACTGAAAAACTTTTCTTTCCAATCTTTGTCTACCTTAAGTGGAGACTTTACAGAGCTAGAATCAGTCTATTGTTGTTGTTTTAAAGAGTCATCAGTATTCTCCTTA
>BQNB010012954.1:0-78121 GCA_026074375.1 Tanacetum coccineum
CAAGTTCTGCAAGGGATGCTCAAGGCAGTCCAACTCAAAGTGCTGCTCATTCTCAACGTACTGCTTCAGTACAAGGTACTGCTACCTCTCAAGGGACTGCTGAAATACAAAGGACTGCTGACTTCCAAGGTACGGCTGAACCTCACGATGCTGCTTCTATTCCTAAATCTCCCAATGATTATACTCCCACAGATGCGTCTCAAACATCTGGAGGAGATGAGGGACTTTTAGATATATATGCTTTGAACAGGGAAGTTAGGAGGCTCAAGAAGCAAACTCTTTCTCAAGCTAAACAGATTATCAAGCTCAAGGCCAAGCTCAAGAAACTGTCCAAATTCGTACAGCCAGTGGTCAAGCATCATGCTTTTTGGGTAGAGAATCAAAACCTTAAGAAGCAAAAGAGACGAAGAAAGAAGCATAAGAAGAAAGTGTCTTCAGTCAAATTGGGGAGGAATAAGGATGAAGGAACTTTGTCTGAAGAGCACAATGTTCAAGAAGAAGATAATGTTCAGGCTTTCTTTGATGATATTGTTGATAAAGATGCTGCTGTTACTCCTGATTTGGAAAGAAAAAGTGATGAGACTGAAGAAGTTAATATTGAGGAGAAAGAAGCTTCTAATGTAAAGAGTGGAGAAACAGAAGAACTGGATTTGGAGACAACTCAAAGTACTGCTAGACAGGGTACTATTACTCCAAGGACCCTAAATTTTGAAGATGAAGCAGGTCCTTCAAGCCCACTCCGTCCAATTCAAGTTATGGAATCTGAAGAACAACTTAAAGTTGCTGAAGTTCTTGTTGCTATTTCTAGACCAAGAGGTTTGAGCATTCCTGGTCCCATACAATCTCAATCTCAACCTCAACAACCATCTCAAGCTACTGACCCGAAAGATAAAGGCAAAGGGATCTTGGTAGAAGAACCCAAAAAAGAAGAAATTAACTCTTCAACAAATTAGAGCATTGGAGACTACAAATGATGAGGAGTGATATGTGCTTAATTACACATATCTTTTACCTTCAAAAATGAGCTTAAATGACCAAAAACAGACAAAAAACTGCCAAAACATTCTTCTTGCTCAGGGAAGAAATCAAATGATGAGTTTCTTAAAAAGGTCAAGGATTACAAAAATTTGCAAAACTTAAGTATCCACAGATGAATAAGGAATTATACGACAAAGTTCAGCATCTATTAAGACTCCTTCAAAGACTTTATTCCAATGGATTCAGAGAAAGAAAGGGAGACTTTGTAGAAGGAAAGAGATGCAAAAAGCCTCTCAAGGAAAAGGAAAGCTTACAATTGCTTGAAGAACAGCCATCACAGAAGCCTAAGTTGCGAACAGAAACAATGATGAGCTTAGACAAACTAGCTTTGGATTGTAGACTTTTGAAAGAATGCACAACGATTAGAGAGTCATTAGACAGGAATCTCCATGATTACAGAAAGCTCCAAAGTTATTGATTCACCTGTGGAGAGTATCTCATATTACAGAGAAAATAATCATTAAGGGCTTTTTGCATACTAATATGGGAGATATGCAAGTTTTAGATAGACAGGATTTATATCAACCCTATCTCGAGTTGTTGATGAATTATGATGACATTCCTCCATCCGGCATGGGAGGTTTGATGCATCTAGTGTGATCTAACATTATTGGGAGACGTCTGATCAAGTGATTGTTGAACTTCTGGAAGGATCAAGAAGAATGGGAATCATAAGATGGAGGTTTCATGAATTTCAGGAGTGCATACATTAGAGATAGAAGATAGGCACTATGATTCACTGATGGCTGAAAGAAGATATCTCTATCAAGAGATGATGTGATAATGGATGCTAGATCATGGCATGGAAGTTGAAGTGAGATGAGACAGCATCACTTTGATACATCTGTTATCTTGTGGGACCATGAAGATGGTGACCCAATCTTAAAGAACTGGTAGATTTATCAAAATTTTCTTTATATATATATCTTTACTTTGATAAACAGATTAAACTTGAAACAAGCAGTACTTTGTTTAAAAGTACAGCTAGGTAAAAACAAACAGTACCTTGATGGAACGGTACTGCTAGTTAAAAAGTTTTTTTGAAATGTTCTGGAGACGATTTTTGAGTGTGCAAAAAGATTTAAGGCACAGATAATTGAGTATCAAAACTGTTTTACGGGATGAGTGTTGTTAACCACCAACACAGCAAATGGTAATCAATTCCCCATGTCTTACAAACATAAGAATTGACTAGTCCCTAATCAAACAGTTTTAAGGTAAAGGACCTCTCAAATTGTTGATGGTTGACAATATACAAAAGATTGTATCGTGATCATATACCCTCATGGTATTCATGAATATATTGGCTATCTCCAAAAGCAACCGGCCTTTTTGGTAAAGAGAACTCAACTCGTTGATAGTCTAATTAGTTTGCTCAAAACTATATTGGTCGTCAATTCACAATGTTTTATTACTGAGAGTTGACTAGTCCTGAGCAACAACGGCTAACTGGTAAATGACTATCAAATCGTTTATGGTTATAATGACTTTCCAAAAGTCATATAGTAATCAACCATATGATTCTGTTCTGAAGTGTTGAAGTGGTTTCAGTTCACCATGGATTATTACCTTTTCTAGGTACCAAAGAACTGACCTAGCCAAGATGTGAATGAGCTCCTTGGTAAGGGCTCCATAAAAAACCTATTTAGCCGTTTGCTGCGAAGACTAGTTGCCTGAGAAGAACAATCTGTTTGATGCAAAGACAAAGATTTTTGAAGAAATGTTTATGTTCAAGATAAGAGGTTTTATTTCAAGATACTCAAACAGATTGTGTACAAGATACTGCTCAAAGGATGAAGCTTAAAAGATTGAAGGCAAGTACTGCTTAAATGACAAGACAGACTGATGCTGAAACAAAGAAGACCAACTATCAAGAAACTTGAAGTCAAGCAAGTAGATTCAGTTAGGGGAAGGATTGTTGGGACAAAACAAGTCAATAGTCAATGTAAAGCAATAGAAATTCAAGGTTTGCAGTCAAAGATCGATAAGTCACATGCCGTGGATAAAAGGGAATTCTTAAACGAATTATCATTTAAACAGTTCAGTAATTATCTTGTAACAGTTTAGTTTATATGATTTAGTATTGATTAGCGTTTCTGATATACAGGTGATTACACCTCTAGAGTTATCCCTTAGGTTATAAAAAGGTATCTCTAGGAGGTATTAGTATATAGAACAAAATAGAAATACAGAGTTAAGAATTATTTAGTATTGTATTAGGGTATCTGCTATTTAGGCAGATTCTAAAAGGTATATAAAAGAAATCGTTTGAGAAACTATTGTGTGTTCTTCTTAAGTACTGCCAACTAGATTCCGCATAGTTGACAGTATATCAGTGTTTCATTAAGGAATAACGATCCTACAAGAATGTAAGCTTGACTCATTGACAGCCGTTAGATCCTTTAAACTTGATTTTCATCCGTTGATCTTGATTGATGAGGTGTTTGAACCAATCAGGGGTTGACACGTGTCTCAAATGACGTGTATGTGGAGAAAATACGAGGTATAGTTGAGTGTAGAGGAGCGGGGGTAGTGATTCAGGGTGATTGGGTTTGATTCGAGTTTGGGCGGGAAAGGTTGTTGGAAAGTGGTTAGGGGAAAAATAAGCCGCGTTTAGTTTGAAAGTTTGAGGAAATTGCAAAACAAGCCCTTGTGTTTCTATCTTCATAGTTGTAGTGTAGAATATCTTTAAATGTTGACACTTCTGGTCCTTGTGGTTGCTAACTCCTATTTTCCTCTTAAAAAGCAACTTTCATCTTTTTGCAAGATTAGTCCTTTGACTTCATTTCATCCAAAAGAGCCCTTAAGCTTTGCAAACTTGTCACTATTGGACCTTTGACTTTTATTTGGGTCTTCATTTCTTGTATCAGGCTGATCCGGCTTTGAGATTTGGCTTCATTCATACTTGTCTTGTCTTTTTCGTTCCTTGTCGGTTTTTGATCATTTTTGCTTCCTTTTGTCTTTATTATCCTTTCCTGCACAATAGACACAAAAGCACACATTTTTCTATCCTTTTGGCATTTTCTTGGCTTTTATTTGGCAAAATCCCGGGTAATTTATATATACAATTAAGCATTTATCAAAATTCCCCAAACTAAAGGATTGCCGTGTCCTCACGCAATGTTATCAAGTGTACACTTTGTAAACTAACAAGTTTCCAAAAAAAACCAATAGAAAATAAAAAAAAAAAAAAAAAAGTTGACCCCTTGTTTTTCATCCTTTTATGATATCCCATTTTTAAAAACTTACAACTTTTTCTCAACATTTTAATCTCATGGTAAACACATTAATGGCAAATCATTGCAATTTTGCAACTTTTAGGCTCATGGAAATAGGCTACGCTCCCGAGCTTATAGGCCAAAAGAGCGAAAATTCGTCTTCCCTGGACTTTTCACTAGACGAAAACAAAGCTATTAAACAGATCATTGTCAATATAAAGTCCAAATGGTTAAAGCTCTATTATACTTACAACTTGATGAACTTTTCATCCCAAGAATAAATTAATGATTAAGATGTGTGCACTCTGTTTAACTCAACCATAGATCTCAATTTCATCTTTATAGGTGAAATCCAATCTAAGCTTTACAAATACAGCCTTTTGAGCTCAAATGTTAACAACATAGATAAACCTCGACTCAAGCTAAAAGTGATTCGGAAACACAAACTATAAATTGATTTGAAGAAATGAAATTTTTAACCATTTTTTATTTTCCATATACATAATTTATTATTTTTATCGCAATAGGATGTTGTTCTTAGTTCGAACCCCTACTTAAGGGTTTCTCCCAATCGGTTATCGCTTATCAACAACCGTGTGTTCTTAAGTTCGGAACACCCACTCCGCTGAGTAACAGTTTGTGGGGTTATCGCGACAACACCTTTTTCATACAAAGCATAGAATCCAAAGTCCCTTAGTTGAATCATCACTTAGGCCGCGCTCCCAGTGATGATGCATACGAAACCTTGATTCCACGTATATAGTTTTAACCTTAGTGCGACCCCATGAGTTCACTCTCCAACATGGATACGCCACCGATTAAAACTATATATAGATTTTATTATTCTATTTTTGCGGAATGCTTCATTGGCACGAAAATAATGGCTTTTGCATTTGATATGCTTCATTGGCATTCTTTATATAATTAAATATTTTTTGAATGGAAAAATCTTCACTTTAGGAAATCAACTTATAAATTTGAAACCACAAAAATCTTACTTTAACATAATAAATGAATTACTTTTTTAAAATGTACAGGACTTTTTATAAAGACAATGGTTTTGACTTAGTTAAAATTAAAAAAGAGCACGTTATGATTAGGTGGTGTTTTAAGTGCTATATGGGAGTAAAAAGACACAAATCATTCAATAAGCTTTAGATTTTCCAAATAATCCTTCTGCTTAAAACAATTACACTTATATTTAACTCATCATCTCTTGTTTCTTCCATTTTAAAATCCAAAGCTGAATAGGATTTGTGAAAGCTTGGCCTACAAAAGGTAGGTTAAAGTTATAATTTGTGACTACGTATTATATTACAAAATAATTATTAAAAAATAAAGTTCAAGTTAGTAAAGATTAAACTATATTAAAAATAAACTAAACAAATAATTTAGATTAAACCAAAAATCAATTCAACAACCAAAAATAAAATCTTTTGATTATTAATAAAACACGTAAAAATTTACAAAACTATAAAATAACCTAATTAAACTAGAAAACTAGTAGGGCATTTTCACCCGGTCAAGTCAAAATTAACTCCTATTTCTCACCAACGGATTACCAAAAAGTGGTGTTTTTCCCCAAACTAAGCTTCTATTGAGCTTCTCTTGTAAGCAAAAATTTAAAATTTTTCACTTTTTTCACAAAAAGGTAATTCAAAAAGATTCAAACAAGGTTGCGTGAAGTGCAAGTCAATATCGAAGATATCCTTCCCCAAACTAAAATGAAACTTTGTCCTCAAAGTTTAAAAATAAGGGTCAAAAGGAATCTTTAACAAAAATTCTAAGGCCATGCCAAAAGAATAGATGTTAGTTCGATAAAGACAAGGATAAGAGATTTCCCACTTTATGAAGAGAAGATTGGAGACCATCAATGGAAATTGTGGGCATTGCTTTGTCCTTCCACAATTTTGAACCATGAATCTTCCAAAATCCGGAAAACCTAGACAAACAAACAAACAACCAACAAGAACGAAAGAGAACAAGCTTCCTCTCATCATTTACATTGTTAGCTCAAAAACATCTCTAAAACGGCTTAGTTTTTGTTAACCAAGTACAAGCTATACTCGACCCCGAATTGATTTGTCCTTGGGGAAGCAAAGAAAAAATCAAAAGAAAATAAAAAGGATAAGCATGGGGTGCCTCCCACGAAGCGCTTGTTTATTATAGAGTCCCCTAGCTTGACTCATTTCCCCAAACTAGGTTCATTATGGAGGATAATAGTAAGGGTGAAGAAATTCCAAGAGGTGGAAACCTCCCCAAACTAAGTTTGAAAGATATACCGTAGCATTGTTGATCTCGGGTTCAAAAAACTTGTTAGAAAAGAGTTTCAAGAAAGAAAATGTGAACCCGGAAAATGCTTTGGTAACATGAAAATCCATTAAGGGTGGGTGGAGTGGGTCAAAAACATCAAGAGTCAAAGAACTCTTCCTTGTAAGCATATTATCACAAATACCCGGATTGAAAACTTTATCCTCATTGATCGTTGAAAATAAAACATCACTTACATGAAAATCCTCATAACAAACCAAATCATTTCTTTCAACATAACTTGAACCATTGGGTTCAAATTCATCACTTAAGCTCTTAAAAACATTTGAACTTGATTTGTCAAAATCTTTGGTTTTATCACTATCAAAATCCATTCTCTCAAAATCTTCTCCATACAAAATTCTTTTCCACTCATCATTGTTAGAATCCATCTCAAAGAGATCATCATCATCAAAGTCATCTTTTGGTAAAGACTCAATTGAGGGTTCAGAATTAACTTTTGGAGGAATTTGTCTAGACACCTCAATAGAAATGATTTCCTCGTCATCTTCAAAAAGAGGGTTCGAATAACTCTTAAGAGTTTCCTTTTGAACCTTCTCCTTAAGAATTGACTCGTCATTTCTAGAGGGAAAATCATCTTTTTTCTCAAAGAGAGGGTTTGAAAAAGTCTTGAAACTTTGAAAATCATCACAAAGAGGAAAATCACACTCTTTTCCAATTTTGGGATCTCTTGGACTAGAATGAGATTATTCTTTGTCTATCCTTGTTTGGAATAAAAATTAAGCTTTTAACAAGATCAACTTGAAATCATCAAAAATATATGGCATAAAATGCTTTTAGTAAGAATTTTCTTGTTAGTAATTTTAATAATTATACGATGGTTCATTCAAGGTCTGTGATGGAACAATATTACGAACTCCTTTGAATTATAGGACAATTTACACAACACGGTTTGAATATGGATGAATCCATTTCTGTGTCGAGAATCATAGACAAACTTCCACCCTCATGGAAGGATTTTAAACACAGTTTAATAAACTACAACAAGGATGGATTGTCATTGGTACAACTTGGAAGTCACTTTCGCATAGAGGAAACTTTAAGGGCGAAAAAAGTGGCAAAGGAAAGGGCAAAGAAATTGCTGGTTCTTCTTCGGTTAATATGATAGAAGATGGTAAGAACAAGAATAACAGTAAGAACAATAAGGCAAAGAAAAGGAAGAATGCTGGTAAACAACGACGGATCTAACAAAAAGTCGTAATTGACCTTGAGTTTGATAGTATGCAAAACTTGGTCACTGTTCAAAAAGGATTGTACGTGTTAAAAAGAACATTGGTGGAAACACTTATGGTTTGGAGACAAGGATCTAAGAGGATCCTAAATTCAACAAGGTCTGAATTTTAGACTGTTTGTAGTAATTCCTTTCAAATAACATTATTGTGTCACAGATTCTGAAATATGTTATGTATAGATGATGCATTTGCTTGGTGGATTGACTCGGGTGCAACTTGTCATGCATGTAAGGATCGTTGCTGGTTTGATACTTTCATCCGGGCAAGGATGGAATCCTCCACTGTAGTCATATGGGCGATGGTAACCAGAACCAATACTTTGGTGGTGGATAATGTGGTCTGTAGGAATTCAGTTGTCAGGAAAAAGTATCTCTTCTAGTTAATGTTGTGGTTAGATGTATCCGGGGCTTAGGAAAAACCTTATGTTCGGTCCCGTGTTAAATAAGTGTGGTTATAAACAAGTGTATGAATCTGATAAGTATATCTTATCAAGACATGGTGTATTTGTTGGTTTCGGTTACTATAATAATGGCATGTTTATGTTAAATCTGAATAAAGTTCCTAATACTTTTAGTAGTGTTTGCATGATTAGTTCTAAAGATGTTGATTCTTCTATGTGGCATGCACGTTTAGGACACGTTGTACTATTAGAATACGTCATGACTTTTTTTGCTATAGTCTAGGATAATTTAATTTCCAAAAAATTTGATATTCACTTAGAAATAAAGATGTTAAATACTTGCATGTTACTAAATCACTAGACAACATTTCAAAGATATAAAACGAGATTCTAATGTTTTAGAATTGATACATAATGATCTATGTGATTTTCATGCCACTACTTCCTTAGGGAATAAGAAGTATGTAGTCACTTTTATAGATGATGCATCTAGATTTTGTTATGTTTATCTATGCCAATGTCAACGAGAGAAGCCTTAAATAATTTAAAATCTACATAAAACGAGGTTGAGTTGCAAAAAAAATGATTTAAATTAAAAACTTTACGCACAGATAGGGAGGTAGTAATATAATGATCCTGTTTTTTCCAATATGTCTAGGAAATCATTAATAAGTACGGACTCCTGATACACCACTCAGAACAACAATGGTGTGTCCGAAAGAAAAAATAGAGCTCTTAAAGAAATGGTTAATTCCATGTTATCTTACTCGGGTTTGAGTGAAGGCTTTTGGGGTGAAGCCATGTTAATGGCATGCTATTTATTGAATAGAGTTCCTAATATAAGGAACAAAGTCACTCCATATGAACTTTGGTACAAAATAATGAACCTTAACTTGTCATATTTAGTGGTTTGGGTTGTAGGGTATTGTAAGACTCTTAGAAACTCCAAAAGGAAAATCTAGGTGCAAAAGGTATTGATTGCATCTTTATTGGATATACTAGCATTCCAAGGCATATAGATTCTATGTAATAGACGCTAATGAATATATATCCGTTAATTCAGTTATAGAGTCAAGAGATGCAATGTTTGATGAAAAATGATTCAATTCAATACCTAGACCTAAAATTCTGATGCCAAGTTCAAATGAAGATGTCAAGTGGTGAAATCCCCAATTTTGAAAACTCACTACGAACTCGTAGGAGTAATAGAGTAAGGGTAGCAAAATCATTTGGATATGATTTTCAACCATATTTAGTTGAGGGATCAAGAGATGAGATTGGACCTTAATATTCTTACTATTATAGTATAGAAGAGGATCCAAGAACGTTTGATGAAGCTATGCAATTTACTCCGTGATGTTTATCGCTTTTAGAAAGAAGCAATAAATTATGATGAAAGGATTCAATTATGGAAAATAATACATGAATTTTATCTAATTTACCACCAGGTTGCAAACCTTTGGGTTGCAAATGGATCTTCAAAAAGAAGATGAAAGTTGATGGAACCATTGACAAGTTTAAAGCTAGATTCATGATCCAAGGCTTTAGGGGGGGAAAAAGGAAGGAATTGATTATTTCGATACCTATGCTCCTGTTGCTCGAATATCCACAATTAGTTATTGATTGCTTTAGCAGCAACTTATAATCTAGTGATCCATCAGATGGATGTCAAAACAACATTCTTGAATGTTGATTTGGAGGAGGAGGTATATAGAAAGCAACCAGAAGGATTTATTATGCTTGGAAATGAGCCATTAAGGTGCGGAAATATAATAGTAAATCATTAATAGACTCAATGTTGGGAATTAAAAGTCTTTACACTTAGTACTGCCAAGAGTAAAAGTTTGTACTGCTCAGATTATAACTACCAGTACTAACTGATTAGTACTGCTAGTGTAAAAGTTAGTACTGCCAGTACTAACTTAATACTGCTGAAGAGAACTTAATACTGCTAAAGACTTAAGACTGCCAAAAGAAGATAATGACTGCATGAAGATAAAGACGTGTGAAGAGATATGTATGGACTTATTCAAAGTGTATATCTTATAAAGTTAGAAAGATATGTATATGATTAGAATTAGATAAGAAAGATCGTGAGTAATCTTCAAAGATTTATAGTTATCTTGTGTAAAGGACTCCATTGGTTATAAGAATGATGATCAATAGGTTATGGTTAAAAAAAGTAATTGATAGAGTTGCATGCACATAGCTTCAAGGTTGTAAACCCTAGTACTAGACAAAGTACTCATATTATTCATCATAATAATATTAAAGCTTTTTGGTTATATCATTGTTCATTCAAGTTTACTGTTTCATTGACATTTATTCTAAGTATTAAAGTGAGATGCCGTCATACTCTTTAGTATTCAACAAGTATCTACCATTGTTGTTTTGGAATTTATCCAAAGTAACATAATCTTTACAAGCTAAAGAATAGATCTTGAGTTAGGATAAATCAAGATGATATCAGAAACCTTGTGTTCTAAAATTTAGATCTAAGAAGAAACAAATCAAGAAGAACTCTTTATTCACACCAAGAGATGGATCTAGAAACAAAAAGAAAAAAAATGAGCCAAAGTTACTGCATCAGTTGCCCATTCTCAAACAAGGTGAATATGAGATGTGGAGACTAAGACTTAGAGCAATTCTTCAAGTTACAAGAACTGTAGATGCTCTATGGGATGTCATAACAGAATGACAACTCTTTCAAACCAACAGAACGAATAACAAAAAAGAATGTGATAGTACCTAGTTTACTTTAATGATACCAAGTCCTGTTACTACTGAAGAGGAAGGACCCACAGAGGAATGAATGTAAAAGCAAGAATGTATGTTGCTGATGCGACACTTCAACATGAACATCAATTGGACTCATTCTCAATCATACATAGGATGCCAAGACTCTTGTTTGATGCCATAAAAAACAAGATATTTGGTGGTAATGAGCCACAAGAAAGTTGTGACTCTCAAAAGACATCTGTTATGTAAGCTATGTAGATGTGAGAACTTCAATGCTTAAGACCATGTCACTTGACTCTATTTTTACATCGCTTCAGATAAAATATCTAGCCAGTTGCCATCTTGGGTGAAAATATCTCTCAAGAAGATCTCAACTTAAAAATGTTTGAAGAAGTCTGCCTTAGAATGGTGACAGTACTCTCATGTCAGTGGTCTGGAGGAATAGAAATCAAGATCTTGAGACAATGAGATTGATGATCTCTACACACAACTTGCAAGATTATTAAACTAGAGGTGTCAAAAGAACTGTATACACTCAAAGATCAAACCTCAAACTCAAGCTCTCTACTCAACATAAAGCCTTATGTTTCATCTACTAACAGTACCAATGAAAGTTAATTCAATGCCAGTGTTTCAAGTTAGTATGAATAAACCTGCTCCTCATTAGGTACTGCTGATACTCTAGATAGTACTGCTAACTTAAGTGATGCCACTATCTTTGCGTTTTTAGCAAATCAACCAAATGGGTCTCAACTTGTTCATGAAGACCTTGAACAAATCCATGAAGATGACCTAAAAGAAATGGATTTGAAGTGGCAGTTAGCCTTACTGAGCATAAGAGCAAGAAGGTATTTCCAGAGAACTAGTAAGAAGATCACTATCAATGGGAGTGATACTACTGGATATGACAAGTCCAAGGTAGAATGTTTCAACTGTCATAAGATGGGACATTTTACAAGGGAATTCAGAGGTCCTAGGAATCAAGATAATAGGAACAAGAATCAAGACAGCTCAATAAGGACTATGAATGTGGAAGAAACTTCTTCCAAAGCTATGGTGGCTATTGATAGAGCTGGTTTTGATTAGAGCTTTATGGCAGCTGAGGAAGTACCTACCAACATGGCTCTTATGGCTTTCTCAGACTCAGAGGTACATAATGACAAAACTTGTACTAATTGTCTTAAAAGCTTTGAAACTCTTAAAACTCAATATGATAATTTAAGAATAGAGTTTAATAATCTAGGAGTGTTAATTCTAGGCTACCTATAAAAGAAGGTTTAGCATGTTGTAAAGAAAGCAACTTGTTATTTCATGAAAAATGGGTTATGTTTTGTGACCATATTGTTGTTCTAAAAAGAGATACCTCATTTAAAGACTCTGAAAATCAATGCTATTAAAAGTGAGATAGAGAGGACTTTTAAGACAAGGAAAAAAGAGAGCAATCAGATTAAAATTGACAAAATTTTAAAAATATGCCTTCTAGAGCTTAGATTAAATTAATAGGAGTCAATATCTCTGAAACAGTAGAAAAGTGTGGGGTATGTAAGCCACCTAATAATGTTGTTCCATCTCCACTCTAAGGCTTTTGCGCCCCCAAACTATATTTTCGATTTGTCTAACTCTGGTCCATGAGAGTTCCAACAACCTGGTTTGAAGGGCCTATGGAGACCTTAAGGCATCAGAGAGAGTGTCTGTAAAGATACCTCTAATGAGGTTAAGAAAACTCTTGATGCCTCATTGGGTAAGAAGTTGGTGTCGAAAAAAGAGAAGCAAATTGTTTTTCCTACTAAGATAGAATCTGTTAAACAACAAGAAAACCCAGCTAGGAAACCAATTAAGTATGCAGAGATGTGTACAGAAGATCATAAAAGAAACTAGAGGGGAATCAATAGAAACTGGAAATAATCTTTATATACCAACAGCTAGGAGGTAATTTTGTGATGTATAATAAAGCATGTTTTGTTTGTGGAAGCCGTGACCATGTGCAGGCTCACTGCAATTACCATTAAAGGGAAGGGATGGTAAATGGGAATAATTATACAAGGGTGAAATGTAATAAACTTTCTGCTAAATAAAAGGCTCATCCTAACCTCTTACAGGAACATTGAAACTCTCTCAGAGTAGTATTTGATAAAAAATGGCTTGAAAACCACTTAATACGATAGGCTTGTTAATTATTGCTTATCCCACAAAATAACAGTTTATGTGCTAGACCAATGTCATGGTTTTTCAAAATTAGCTAATCTAACAGACTGTAGAGAGGCCTCCTATCAATCAAGAACAACATTAACTAAACAAAACTCTAACCAAAAAGTTATACTGTAAGGAAAAAGTTTATATTTGTAGCTAAGCCCAAAAGCAGATAATACTGCTCTAGGCTCCAACAGTTTAAGCCAGTAGTTAATGCTGGCAGGGCAAATCAGGTTCAATGTGTTAAGGCCTTAGCATGTTCGGGTGTTGGAGAGCTACCAAACTTAAACAGTGCCATCAATTACGTTTCAAGAGACTCTCAAAACTAAATTGGTGACACGAAGCAGATCCTAGTCATGTGATGGCTTGGGATCCCCAAAGGAAACTAATTTCCTTATCTTTATGTGCCAGGGTCATTCACAAAAAGCTAAGATCAAAGGATATGTTGTAGATGGTATGCTTAGGTACATGACAGGCAACCATGTCTAGCCTCTCAGACTTCAAGAGAATTTGATGAATGGGAAATGTATACCTTTAGGGGATGGAGAGCCAGAGGAGAAGAATTCACTGAGTAATAGGAACTCTTAAACTGAGTAAGCTTGATTTTGAGGACTGTGTACTTTGTCATGGAGTTTAGTTTAACTTTTTTAGCGTCTCATAGGATGTGTGACAAAAGAAACAAATGTTTTTATTATTCTTTGAACAGCTTGTTTTGTTCTGTCTCCTGATTTGATGTTACCTGATGAAAGTTCATGGTTTCTACTTAAAGTTCCTAGAAAGAACAATGTATATAGTATGTTAGGAAAGAAAATAAGTGTTCTCTAATAGAGAGCATTAAACTACTCTTGTTGAATAAGGCTCCACACTTGATGAATCAACTGTTATAGCTAGGAGCTTGGTCAATAAATCTTTAAAACCTATAAATAAAATGGGTCAAGGATAATCTTGTGAGGGGATTACCTGCAAAACGTTTTAAAAAGTGACCTCAAACTGTGTTGCTTGACTTCAAGGAGGAAAGCAACCACAAAGCCTCTCTTGTTAAGTCCAAGATCCCAGAAAAACTCTATCTACTTTTAGCCTTTATTCATGTTGCATATAGACTTGTTTGGTCCAACTTTTGTGAGCAGCTTAATGAATAAGAAATATTGTCTTGTGGTCACTGATGATTATAGCAGATTCACTTGGGTTTTCTTTTTAGCCTCTAAGGATGAGACTAGTTGCAAATCCCCCCCCTCCCTCCCCCTCCCCCCCCCCTCTCTCATTAAGATTTTATTACTGAGATGAAATCTAGTTATAAGAAAGTAAAAATAATCAGATGTGATAATGGGGCAGAGTTTAAGAATAGAGTTATGAATGAGTTTTTTGAAAAGAAAGGCATTAAGAGGGAATTTAGTATAGCTAGAACTCCTCAGCAAAACGGTGTTGCTGAAAGGAGAAATATAACACTAATTGAGGCTGCTAGAACCATGTTAGCTGACTCTAAGTTACCTACTATATTTTGGGCTGAAGCAGTTAATATTGCTTGCTATGTGCAGAATAAAGTAATTATAGTTAAGCCCCCCCTTATGAATTGTTTAGAGGTAGAACTCCTACTCTAAGCTTCATGAGACCATTCGGGTGTCATGTTACCATCCTTAATACCTTAGATCATCTTGGCAAGTTTGATGGAAAGCCTGATGATAGTTTCTTTGTTGGATACTCATTGACTAGTAAGGCTTTTAGAGTATACAACATTAGAACCAGGAAAGTAGAAGAAAAATTGCACATTAGGTTCTTGGAGAATAAACCTATTGTTACAGGTGATGGTCCAAAGTGGCTGTTTGATATTGATAGTCTAACAAAATCAATGAATTATGTGCCAGTTGTTGCAGGTACAAACTCTAATGATTTTGCAGGTTCAGAAGAAAGTAATGGTGCAGGTCACACTAGCAAGGAGACTGAATTTAGCCAAGACTACATTGTGATGCCACTGTGGAAAGATGGTTCAATGTTTGATTCTTCTTCAAAGAATTCTAGTGATGATGAACCACAACCTTCTAGTAATGCAGAAAAGAAGGATGATGAAGGTGTAAGTAAAGCAAGTGGATTTAGTGATCAAGAGCAACCTGAGAGCAGTACTCCAAATATTAATACTGTTGGGCCAAGTATTAATACTGCTAGTGCAAATTTTAAAACTGGTAGTCTAAATATTAATACTGTTAGTCCAACAGTTATTACTACAAGGTCAAATCGCTCTCAAAATGTATCTGACATGTTTTCTTTGGGAAGAAGTGCTACACTTGAAGCCACACATGCTGATTTATTTGGTGATGAAACAGAAATGGATATGAGCAACCTTACTACCTCATATCAAGTTCCTACTACTCCAAATACAAGAATCCATAAAGATCATTCACTTGATCATGTGATTGGTGATATACAATCTGGTGTACAGACAAGGGGAATGACAAAGAATACAAATGAACATGGGTTCATTAGTGCTGTTTATGAAGGGAAAACTCATGAAGACCTTCATACTTGTCTGTTTGCTTGTTTCCTATCCCAGGAAGAACCAAAAAGAATTGCCAAAGCTCTAAGTGATCCAGCTTGGGTAGAAGCAATGCAGGAGGAGCTTTTACAGTTTAAACTACAAAAGGTTTGGATACTAGTGGATTTGCCTAAAGGTAAGAGAGCTATTGGTACAAAATGGATATTCAGGAACAAGAAAGATGAGAGAGGCATAGTAACAAGGAACAAAGCAAGGCTAGTTGCCCAGGGATATACTCAAGAAGAAGGTATAGATTATGATGAAGTTTTTGCTCCTGTGGCTAGAATTGAGGCAATAAGGCTGTTCTTAGCTTATGCTTCATTTATGGGCTTCATGGTATATCAGATGGATGTAAAGAGTGCTTTCCTTTATGGTACAATTGAAGAGGAGGTATATGTGTGTCAACCTCTAGGATTTGAAGATCCTGACTATCCTGACAAAGTTTACAAGGTGGTGAAAGCACTGTATGGTTTGCATCAAGCTCCAAGAGCCTGGTATGGAACCTTGGCCAAGTATTTATTGGACAATGGGTTTCAAAGAGGAAAGATAGATCAGACCTTATTTATCAAGAAGCAAAAAGGAGATATTTTACTTGTACAGGTCTATGTTGATGACATTATCTTTGGCTCTACAAACAAGGAGTTGTGTACTGAATTTGAAAAACTGATGCATGAAAAGTTTTAGATGAGTTCTATAGGAGAACTCAATTTCTTCTTAGGTTTGCAAGTGAAGCAAAGAGAAGATGGGATATTTATCAGTCAGGATAAATATGTAGCTGAGATATTAAGGAAGTTTGGTTTTACAGATGTCAGGACAGCTAGCACCCCAATGGATACAGAAAAGCCTTTGCTCAAGGACTCAAATGGTGATGATGTTGATGTTCATCTCTACAGATCAATGATTGGATCATTGATGTATCTTACATCATCTAGACCAGACATTATGTTTGCAGTATGTGCATGTGCCAGATTCCAAGTTACACCTAAAGTTTTACACTCACATGCTGTGAAAAGGATTTTTAGGTATCTAAAAGGCCAACCTAAACTGGGTCTTTGTTATCCTAGAAATTCTCCTTTTGATCTGGTGGCATATTCTGATAGTGACTATGCTGGAGCAAGCTTAGATAGGAAATCAACAACATGAGGTTGTCAGTTTTTAGGGTGTAGATTGATATCATGGCAGTGCAAGAAGCAAACTGTGGTTGCCACCTCCTCTACTGAAGCTGAATATGTGGCTGCTGCTAGTTGTTGTAGGCAAGTACTCTGGATTAAGAATCAAATGCTAGATTATGGGTATAATTTTATGCACACCATGATTAATATTGACAATAACAGTACTATATGTAATGTTAAGAATCCTGTTTCACATACTAAAACAAAACACATTGAGATTAGATATCATTTTATAAGAGACCGCTATGATAAAAAGTTAATTCAAGTGGTTAAAATCCACACATATCACAATTTTGCAGGCTTACTTACAAACGCTTTAGATGTTGGAAGGTTTCAGTACTTGGTTGCAAGTATTGGAATGCTAAATGCTTAGAATTTTAATCTCTTTGTGTCTTTGTAATGTTTGTACATGATTAGTACTGTTAGTTTTGTCAATTAGTACTGCTAAGTATAATTAGTACTGCTAGTTATACTTAAGACTGCTAGTTAAAATTGTTAGTCATAATTAATACTGTTAAACAATAAAATACTTTGGATTCACTATAATTTCAGTGTTATTCGAGTAACCTGAATACATATTTTTTGATAAGTTAAGTAACATAAATGTCACGTTTTTACAAGTTAAGTGATGTTTACGTATATTTTCATAACTTTAGTAACCTAAAAGTCATGTTTCAAACTTGTAGTAACCCAAGTAAACAAAATAAAACTCTAGTTACTTAGGCGAACAATTTTGTAAAACATTAGTAACCCCCCCCCCCCCCCCCCCCCCCCCCCCCCCCCCCCCCCCCCACCTCACCCCCCCCCCCCCCCACCCCCCCCCCCCCCCCCCCCCCCACCCCCCCCCCCCCCCCCCCCCCCCCACCCCTCCGTAATATAATTAACCCTAATTATGTCCGTTAAACTGCTAAATATAATTAGTAACTGTTAGTCATATTTAAGTACAGCTAGTTAAAACTGTTAGTTAAAATTTACAACTGAAGAAGAAGAATGCTTATGATTGTGTTTTTCATGGTTGTTGGACTAAACACTGCAGGATAAGTAAGCAGTATGATTTGAATTGGTGATACAAGTAGTGGATTTTTTGTGAAGTTTGCTGCAGATAATGATAGAAATGGATATAGGATAACTTGACAAGGTTAATGCTAATTTACACCTTAGTGAGAGGAAGTCTTTTAAATCATTTTCTTGGAAATCAAATTTTATGTCAGATTATTGAGCTTAAAAGAATAATAGATATAGTAAGTTTGAAAAATAGAAAGAGAGTGTGTGATACAAAAACAGATAGAGTGATCAATGAGACAAAAATTGAGATAACTAGTGAAGATAAAAACAGATAGAGAGATGTGATACAAAAACAGATATATTGAATGCAGTGAGAAAAACAATTGAGAATATTGTGAGCTTAAAAACAGAAAGAGAGATGTGTGATATAAAAACAGATAGAGTGAAATGGTGGATGAAAAAGAATTGAGAGAAAAAGTGTAGAATAAAAATATAAAGAAAGAGATCTTGTGAGAATCAAGATTGATGAGAACAATTCTTTTTGAACGAAAATTAAGGTTAAAACTGGTATCATCAAAGTTAGTACGGCAAGTGACCATAACTTATTACAGCAAAGCTAAAATTTTAGTACTCTAGAAACCTTTAGTACATTTTGGGGTATAACAAAATTTCCTTCATAAAATATAGCCTTGAGATATTTCCAGGCCAACTACTTTGTTAAATAGGTTCCCTAATTTGTGATAATGATTGATCATTCTATAAATCCTTCGATTACTTCAAGATAAAAAACAACTATTATTCAAGTCAGTCCAATCAAACCTTAAGTGTAACCTATATTATCACATTGACTCACACAAACACTCATTCTCTCATAAACGATCATCTCCCCAAACACACAAATCGAGGTCCATTCTCAAAGCAAGAGGCGAATTTGGAAAACTGTGACAAGCACAACATGGTTTGCCCTAGCTTACATGAAGTCCAAAGGAAGTGAAGGATTTCATCCGATAGTTGATTTTCTCACTGCACGTCACATTAGGTATGCCCTCACTGAAAGACTAACTATCCATGTTTTTCTCACAAATCAGTTTTTGCAACTGCTAAGTAACAGATCACACTTGAGAAGGAGACATGACACACTTGCTACAATATATGGGAAAGTACAAGGTTTTTCCTGAGAGCATCTATTTAGAAACATCTCATGTTAGAAACTCTGATGGTAATTAGTTTTTCGCTACTACAAAATTTTTTGAGTAAAACAACATGCTCTAATGGGGGTACGTGTCCTAATTCGAATAAATTAACTTTTAAAAGGAACACTTTTCCCTCAGATTGAGATTTTGAATCCAACCATCCTTCACTGTTTAAGTCCAGAAAAACACTTGGGAATCAATTTAGTAGCAATATAGCAACTACTATCATTTGCTTGGCCACAAACAGAACTTTTAATTTTTCAAAACTAATATTTGATGGCATGGTGAAAAACTTTGACAATAAGACTAAATTTTTGATGTATCTAAGATTTATACAAATCTTTTTGAAACAAGCACCAAAGAACTGTTTCTTCTACTCAATCAAAAGACTTTATATTTCTCCTACCCTTACACAAAAATTGTTTAGCAATATGAAAATAACTTCCAAGGGATATACTGGGGTGGACACTCCATTGTTTCAAACAATGCTTGTTCAAGGTCAGATTTTACAGGGTGAAGGATCAACAATCCCAGTTGAGTCCCATCACACACCCACAGTTGCTCCATCAACCTCACAACCACATCATTCACCAACACTTAAAGATTTTATCAGACAGGAAACTGAGGTTCCTCAACCCAGTTCTCCTACTCAGACCCATGTAGCAGATGAGGCTGCATCCATAGGTGTGGATGTTAGACATGGAGGGGCTGCCACTACTGTCTCTAGCTTAGATGCAGACATGGCAGTGGTAACATTAATAAGACCTTGTCCATGCCCCATTGATACACCTCTCCTAAGAGTTTACGCCACACGTGGAAAGTGGAAAGGGCAGTAATGCAACATAATAAATTGATGAATCTTGTTACAAAATTGTCAAATAGGGTTGTATCTTTAGAAACTGACCTACAACAGACAAAGAAAGTATATGGTGTTGCCTATACCAAGCTTATCAAGAAGGTCAAGAGGTAAGAGGATAAGCTTAATAAGTTAAGAAGAAAACGCAGACTGGTTCTCTCAGAGGAAGAAGATTCAGATACAAAATTTTTAGCTCAAGAGGATCCCATCCAAACGAGGGGAGGAATATTGCTCAATTGATGAGATGAGGGAAGTTAATCGGTATAGATGGTGCACAAACACAGAGGCATGATCATGAAATAGAAGCTGATTTTGAGTTTACCACTGCTGAAGATGTTAGTACTGCTAATGTATCAGTTAATACTGCTGGTGCAAAATTTAGTATTGCCATCCCTAAAGTTAAAAATGCTGGTGTTTCTATTAATGATGTTGCTGTTGAATTTTTAGTGTACATCAGAAGGAGTGTAGCAAAAAGAAAAGACAAGGGTAAAGCTATAATGGAGGAATCTGAGCCTACACAGACCAAGACTAAAATACAGCAAGAACAAGAAAGGCTTGGGTTTGAAGAAGCTCTAAGATTACAAGAACAATTTGATGAAGAAGAGAGGCAAAGGATTGCCAGTGTTCATGAAGAAGCAAGCACTTTCAAACCTGAAGAATGGGATAACATACAAGCTCAAATTGAAGCTGATGAAGAGTTTGTTCATAGGTTACAAGCACAAGAAAGAGAAAGAATTCCACTAAACTCGATAAAGCAAAATTGCTGTAGAGCATCTAAATTGAAAGAAGAGACAATTTATGCCTAACAAAGATCTCAACAAAGTAGGAACAGGCCCTCTACACACATGCACAACAAAGGTCTTATAATGTTGTAACTATATCAAGCATATGGGAAGTTCATACACAACAACAGTTGAGAAGAATACCACTTTTGATGAAATCAATAGTTCTATTGAAGCAACAGAGAAAGAGGGAAAAATACTTTTTATACTCCAATGGAGAGATATGATAATGTTTCCAAAAGTTAATAGCTGGAAGATCAAAGAGGAGTGCCAGAAGAAGAACTTGGTGAAGAAAGTTCAAAAGAGATAAAATATAGGATGAAGGATCAGAACACTAAAGAATCAAAAGATAAGAATCAGATGAACGTCACAAGAACAACAACAACAGGTATAATGAATCATAGTTCAGAAGAGTGATGAATGTTAAGCCCTACAAACCAAATACCCAATCATATAACTAGGAAGATTAACACTAAACTCAAGAAGTATTTGGAAGAACATCAGAGTTAGAGTAATTCACACAAGTTAAATCCGATCTTTTAAAAGATATGCTAAAGAATTTGACAGGGAATAATCATAGTCAAAATATGATTCCTAGTACGTGAATGATTTAACTCAACAGAACCTACTGAAGATAAAGAAAGAGAACTTTAGGTAGAGTTGAAGAGACTGTTTGAACCTGTTGATGATGATGAGTTATGGAAGTCTCATAAGAAAATGCATGATCCAATTGACATGGAGGTTATATGATATATATGGTGTTCATTATGTGTCTACAGAGAGAGAACATGATATTTTCATGATGGTTGAGAAGGATTATCCATTAGCAAGAGGGCTTATGACTTTGATGCTATGTAAACAAGCATCAATTGGAATCAACATTCAAAGATGGTAAAGCATACTAGATTATTAAAGGAAATCTAATACATAAACAGACCAAGACAGTAAAAGTGTTTAGAAGCATCCTCCAGCACAGAAGGATTAATTTTAAGAAACTTGATGATTTGAAGGTAAATCATAAGTTAAGGGAGGATTGTTAGGAAATTTTTTAAAAGGTTTACAACTTGTACTGCCCAAGGCAAAAGGTTTATTCTGCTTGAGTATAACTAACAGTATTAACCAGTTTAGTACTGCTAATAGTAAAGTTAATACTAACTGCCATATTATCTTAACACCGCTGAAGGACTTAATGCTGCTGCATGAAGATTAAGACTGTTGAAGAGATAAAGACGTGTTTAGTGATATGTATGGACTTATTCAATGTATATCTTATATAGTTAGAAGATATGTTGATATCTTGTAGAATTTTAGAAGATTTGTAGTTATCTTGTAAAGGACTCCTTAGTGTATAAAAGGAGATCCTAGGTTATGGTTTTAGATGATCACATCATAGACACATTCATAGCTTCAAGGTTGTAAACCCTAGTACTAGACAGAGTACTCAATTATTCTCATAATAATACGGAACTTTTGATATAAGTCATTGTCATAAATCATTTTACTAATTGTTCATATAAATCACTGTTACACTGATATTCTTCTAAGTATTAAAGATTAGATTCCGCATACTCTTTAGTATTAACAAAGTTTCTAGCATAGTTGTCTTGAATCTATTTAATACAACTAAGCCTTTTACAAGGTTAGCAAGATCTGAGTTGGGATCAACAACTTACTTTAATATTCACTTCTGGTTAGACAACGATGATTGCTTGACAAATGAAAAATAGTAAATTCAAATATGTAAACAAATAAACATTCACTCGAACTTCTAATGTTCAATTGGATGCTTTCAAATGCATGACTCAACATTTGTTCATTTTACAAATATCAAATGTATAAAATATAATTTACAGAGAAAAGATGATGCTTCACCTGTGCAATATCTTTTGGTTTTTTGCTATCAAAAAGATCTTGATTCTCTTTTCGTTTCCTCGCATACTTCCAATATGCTCAAGCTGTAATAATTACATAATGTAAATTTATTAGATCATTTGAGAAAAAAACTTAAATAACATACCACAGGAATTTTAAATGACACACCATGGCACCTATTCATAGTTTTTCTAAACAACCAAGGTTCAAATAGCGATCTGATTGATAGACAATGACGATTACTTTTCAAATGACAACTTAATATTTTGGTTTTTATGATATCTTTGATTGATACTTTATGAAGACATGTAAACATTTTATTTTGTGGAATTATGTAACAGATTTTTCCATAATAACACTTATCATTAAAGCATAACAAATTTGTATTTTTCAATTATACATCACAAAAATGACAGATACTTTCCTAGCCTAGTCATTGTTATGGAGTGTTTTGTTTGTGGATGTCAAAACCAGGTTCGAACCTTGTCATTGGCCGAATATTTTTTAATAATTTTCGGAAAATTCTGCTATGTTGGGTGTCCATGTCATCGTATGAGGTGGCATCCAGTCACTAAATCATATTTACATACTCATAGATAGTCCCATATATAAAAATATATATAAATAAATACATATATATAAATATATATATATAATATATAGTAAGGATCAAATGAGAAGATAACATATAATGAAAATGAAAGAAGAAACCACAACCAACATATTTCAGATTGCACCTATAAAAATACATCATCTCCCCTTACAATTATAATTCTTCCAATTAAAATGTATGGCTAGAAATCCCTCTTATTCTTCTCATTATATTTTTTCTTCTCACTTGTTCCCTTCCCTATATATATATATATATATTTCCGACCAAAATTTTTTTAGTGATTCAGTCCAATTTGTAAATTTCAAATTCCTATCACTATGGGAATCATAATAGTTATGAATTTCCTAATTCTAATTATAAGAAAGTAAAAGACACAAAATCAATTACCCAGTTTTGATTGAGAACAAAATTGGATGAAATCGTAAAAGAAAAGTATGGAAAATCTTACAATAGATGTTGTTAATCATGTTGTTGGTGTTTTCCCCTTACGAAATTTGGTCGAATTTGAGTTTGGAGATTTAATTTTGGAGGTTTTGTGTGTGTGTTTTCGTCACACAGTCGCGGAGAGGGAAAAAGAAGAAAAAGTAGAGTGTTTAGTTATGTGTTTTGCACTCAAAGAGGGTGTTTGGCGAATTTAAGTGGCCGACCCCCTTAGTGATAAGGGGTCGCCCTACTTTATACGGCCGGTCCCCTTAGAGCTAAGGGGGCCGCCTATCTGACGACCAAGTTTGCTTGGTTAGTTGATTTTTACTAGTTTTTATTAGTATACAATTATTAAAATACGATGAAAGATACTAGTAATATTATTTGAGATAATCTAGTTCTCGAGAAATAACGTTGAATTTATATAAGAGGTATTACTCGACATGTTTAATTAACATTTTGTTAATTAAATAATTTTGGATGAAATATTTAAGTTGTCGAGTTTTTAAAACGAGAAAGGTTTAGAGAAGATTGATGGAATTTGGTTGACATTTTAATTAACCTTTTGTCAATTAAAAATACTTTGATTATTTCGGATGAGATAACCAAGTTTTCAAGCCGAGAAAAGATTTAACGAAGATTAAATAACGTTTTCAATTAACCTATCGTTAATTGAATAGGTTAATACAAATAAACTGGTTTTTAAACAAAACGTTTCTACAATCAACTTAGGCTAAGGTTTTATTAATGACAAAACATAACAAAAGAACTAACAAAAAGAATAAAACAGGTCCATTTTTCTCAAACCTCGTTATAATCTCAGAAACAACGATTTCTTTACTAGTCTCCCAACTTTGATAAAATGCACATGCAACATGAAAAAGTGCACCAAAAACTTTTAAACCCTAACTTGTCAAAATCATCTTACTCTTATTAATTTAATTACTTCATTTAGCATAACATTAAATCAGCCAATCCAAGGAAAAATCTTATAAGATTTACACAAGATATCTAAATATTTTTAAAAATCAAAATCCGATTTAGTTAACTGTATGCCGTGCTCATTGTTTTGCAAGAGCCGAGCCGCTTTTACCAATCATCACCGGAAGAACCGCCTACAGTAAAACTTTTGGCTATAAATACCAAGCCTTTCAAAGTTTTCACACACCTTTTCTCATCCAAATCTTCTCTCTAATCAACTGATCTCTCTCTTTCTCTAGCATCTTTTTCTAAATCTTGTGTAGGTAATTCACTTCAAGAAAGGAATTGCCAAATAACGTGAAAGATTCAAGACACATGGCCTCAAAAGTCTTGATCTGATTCTTCTTACTTCATTCAAGTGATCAGTCTTGCGTATTTATTGTCGTAATTGGTTAGTTGTAACATCAAGTGTAGGTTGTGTATAATATCGAATACTGTGTGTGAGAAATTCGGTGATCATCTTTGTAACCTATAGAAGTGTACCATCGTTGTGAATGCTTCTCCTCCAAGTGAAAGGAGCTCGGTGACTAGTCTTTAACAAACTCTCGAGTAGGTGACTCGGGGAGTGGAGTAGGGCAAGGAAGGTGTCCTTGTAGCTGAACCACTATAAATACTTGTGTCTCGGTGAAATCTTTCTACACTTTATTTTCTCTTTACCTTTACATATCTTACTTCTTAATTATCAAACATCAATATTAATCACTTCACTAAAAATTTCAAACAAAGTTTATAACAACCCAATTTTCATAAATGTAAGATATCCATTCTATTAAGTTTAGATGATGTACAAATCAATCAGTTAAATATGAACTACCTTTTTCCTAAGAAATTTTTGCTTTATTACATTACATTACTTACTTTGCCAATAACTCAATTGCAACATTTCTTGCATAACTAAAGTTAACGGGCTCAGGCAACCTAATCTATGGCAATCCTATCTTTTATATATGGTTATGCAATCTCCAAATATATCAAGTCAATATCATAATATCATTTTTACAAAGTACATTATTCCTATAATGTACCATTTGCAACGTTATATCAAAACAGGCTTTAAACCGTTATCAGATATCTCTAAACCCTAATTCCATGAAGGATTAACATCTAAAGTGAATGCACAAGATACTAAAGCATATGTACAAGCAATATAACATCTCATTTGAAATATAAAATCTCTTCAACTCAAAGTACAAATCTCTAAAAGCTCAATGTACAAGTCATTAAAGCATGATCTCTAAAATAGCGTTTTATACCTCCACCCGTTTTCATTCTAATTTTATTCACAACCACTTGTACACCCATTCTACAATGTGTAAACACTAATTATTCTACTCATAATCTCTCATACATATTTTTACACTTAAAACCCTAATTCAAAACCCTAAACCCTAAAACCTAGCTAGTTTATAAACCATGACTCATTACTCATATGTATCCATTTGTAAACCTAGAACCGAACTTAAAATAAGTTATAATAACATAAATTTACAATCATTCTCAATCATATCCCATTATCATTTCATCATTCTACTTCTATTATATAGAAAAAAATCCAGAAAACCCGTAATTGAGTGCCCTAAGTGTGATTTGACCCGTTACTACCATCATGTTATTTAACCATTTTAACCTAAACCACCTCTCAAATTTTGATTATAATCCTTAATATAAGCCTTAGGATCAGTAACCTATCATTCCTAATCAAATGTACATGAATTACAAGCTAGAAAACTCAACCTAACACCCTTATGAACCCTAAATGAACCCGAAATACAAACCCTTGCAAAATGACCCATTTTAACTATTTTTATTGCAACCAAGCACCTTAATGACAATCAACTTACCTATCTAGCTGCTTACAAGAACCTCTCTTCAAATTATCTTCCATTTATATAGTTTAAAATTGCACATGATCTTCTTATTTCTTCTAGTGCTAGCTGCGGCATCAAAGGGGTAAACACCTCATCAAAGCTAGTTTCTAGCTTAACCAACACATCTACTAGCCCCTCCTCATCACCCTCTACACCTCCTATGATTCCCCTAACGAGATCATACAATTTCTTGAGCTCTAATGGTCAATTTTACTATGAAAAAGCAACCATAATTCATTTTCTTCACCCCCACTCCTCCTCTATAACCCTTACATAGAAGCAATCCTATGCACTAATAAGATCCTTAAGTGTTCTTAAGTATGGCTCAAGTTCAAAAAGTGAAGCCAAAAAAGCAAAAACGAAAGCCCGGGAGTCCTTATTTCCTAGGCGTCCGAAGCGAAAGTCCTGATTCTGACCTTTTTCCAAGCCCTAAGCTCAGACCAGTTTTTGCTCTAAGCTTAATGATCCTGCATTTTATATGTATATAATGTATTATATATGAATCTTGCTAAAATCATAATATAAATCTTATGAACTCAAAAAACCTAAGTGTTATGCCTTTATGAAAAAATCCCAAAAAAAAACCGTACACCGCAAAACCCTATTTCATGTATTTTTACTTAAACTATGAGCTAAACTTGTAAACTATTGTTATAATCTATCCTAATAAGCTTATATAATGTTAAAATAAGTGTTTTTGATTAAGTCATGAAATAATTTAATCTTAAAACCCGCGCATTTTTATTTTAAAACCCTAATTTGACCCTTTTACTTCCTATCTAACGAATCGTTAATTTTAAACTTGTGTAATGTTAAATTTTCACATTTTAGGTTTAATTATAACTATAAATGACTATTGAAATGTTAAATAATCTTGCATGGCAATTTGGACATGTTTTATAATTAATAATCCATGCAAGGGAATATAATCGTTAAATTTTAGAAACTTTAACTAAAAGGACAAAAAGTGTCATTTTATTCAAGTTATAACTCCAGGATCATTTATTTCACTTTCCAAAGTCTCAAGGTTATATTGTATATCAAAAAAGTTGAAGACCAAAGTCCGTAAAAATCAAACCCTAAGGTCTATTTTGCAATTTTCCAAACCCCAGGGACTAAAATGTAACAGTTTTGAAAAAGTATAGAATCATATCCAAAACATTATATGACAAAACTTATAAATAACGCTTCTCATGGCTTAATCAACTCCAAAATTTAATAAAATGCTTAAAACTGCTTTATTTCTAAGTCCTTATATCATTCATCATCGAGTGCTTCCAAAAAATCAAATGTCCCCGGCTTCATATCATACCACAATATTAGGAGCCATCATATTAAGGAGTTTCACTTGGAATACATTCTTACTGAGTAGTTGGTTTATGATTAAAGTGCCCTAGCTCCTCTAACGTTTTCTGAATGACTTCTGATATTATGATGGCCCCGAACGGTTTTTATGATTAATTTTAATATTCAAAAACCGACATCGATGTAAAATCTTACATATTCAATCAAACTAAGACTTGACATATATTACCCCAGGTTGCTTGTGACGAAGCCGTTACTATTCATTTCAATATACCTTGCTATCAATTTCCTATAACTGTTTATGATGAAGAATACTAAGTAATATAAGATCAAACCAAGAACACGATGAGATGTGGTTGTGATGTAGAGAGAAAGATGATCGAAATGGTGAATGAATTAATGAAGTGAAAAGGAAAAATGGAACAAACCAACCCTCTCCAAGACTAGGGAGAGGGTGTATAAAATAGGTCTATCCTTTGGCCGGGACCATGGGCATAGGTGGCCACCCATGGCCTTGGCCGGACTAGATTACTAATCTAATCTTTATACTAACTCCGAGCCTAAGACCCGTCTACAACTGGAAGTGACCGACACGTTTCGTGATTCCAACAATCTTCCCCTAAGGTAGGTCACTCCTAAATTACAGACTTTAAACTTACATACTAAAGCTTTTATCCTTAGTCCTTTAGCTCAAACTCTTGACTTTCTCTGTGAAATAAGTGTAGTGATCATAAACTCTTGGATTGACTTGTTCCCTTGAACTTGTATTTGACATTGTGATCTTGAGCATCTTGAGATCATCAACCAAGCTCAATCTCCTACTCCATCTTGTAACTTTGCCATCCTTGAGTACTTGCCCGCTTTTATGGACCGACATGCTCATAACCATTCTTGGAAAAGCTTAATGTTGCATCTTCTTGAATTTTCTATAACTTTACACGTCGACACTTCTAGAAAGTTGTAGTATCAGAGTAAGCGAAAGACTTTAAACATGTACTATTGAGCTTTCATGATGACTTATGGTTTGTCGGTCCGGGTATGAGAGCATGGTGGTTTCTGGATTAGTGAGACAGCTGGAATCCAGGGACTCCGACACCATTTTAAATAGCTGCATAAAACAGTTTAGCAATAAAAGCTGGGGGACGAATATGAGCCTTTGTCATCTTCGCCCAGGATTGGTTGAGAAACCTTCTGATCCGTGAGGATCGACCTGTGATCAAGATATATTCAATTTAATAAGAATCTTCCTTGACAGATTCCAGCAGTAGTATTGAATCTATCTAACACATAAGTATTAGAATCATCGAACTCAGCATGTTCTCTCATCATCGAACGTCTCAAAGAGACATCACGATAATAGTGAAACCCAGTAGAGTTACTAATCCTCACCGAATGATATAGAAAAAATTGATTTGAAAATCAATCGGTGTATCCTACAAAATTGTTTTTTGTGACATACCGAGAGGTTAATCATTCCAAAAATTCCCACATAACAACCGTGATCCATTTCCTGGAACAAGTATTGATTCTTATAGTAATCGGCACCATCGTTTCTTTTCCCAGTTGTCACGAGTTTGATTCATAAAGAATCGCATAAGTTACCACCATGAGCTTGTTTGATGTTGGCTCAAGCAAGTTTCCATCTCATTTGAATGAAATTTCACTCTGATGGGTACTGGCAAAAATCACAAGGTATATGGCGAAAAAGAGTACACTTAAATGAATCTTGTAAATCACATTGTGTGACTTAGCAAGTATAATTTGACAAGTGTCCTAAAAGAGATATATGAAGACTCTCTTATATTGGCTCTAGAACTCAAAAGTGCACTTCGATAATAGTGATCTGTAAGGATGAGCTGAGTGCCACCTTTTTCAATATCAACTACAAACTCGGCGTGAGAGAAGTCGATAGAAATTATGTATCTCTGTATGTTTTGAAACAAGGGTCTTTTGAGAGACACTTGAGAGGCTAGGGAGGGTTGTGCATAGCTTCACTGGGTTCCATTGACTGTCTTCAATGTCAGAACAACACCTGAGTGTTTCTGACAGCTTATGTATTGACACCATTACTGCCTAAGGGGTAGGAAAGGGCTTCTTTAATTTCACGCCTTAATTCCATACAGTTCTTTTTCATTCTTCAACCCCTTCATTGCGTACCGAGACTTCATAACTACCACTTGATTGGTTTCGTTCCAGTGTTACTCCATCTCCAGTCGGCATTATTCCCTATTCACACTTTTTTCTAATCCCTCGCTTTTTTTCAGTTTCATTAAATCATACCTAAATGACTTCTAACACTAACTAGTGGAGATCCCTGGTTAGATCCCTCCAGTTCTGGCTGGATCATGGGTTCTGAATACCTAAGCCTAACCACCGCCTTATAACTTCAAAATTTAAGAACATGGTCGTCCCTTTTTTGGTATTTCATCACGATCCTATCCAAAAAATTGAAAACTTCAATCAACATGTTTGATATAAATATCAAAAAGATTTACACTATAGAGAGTTATTCATTATTCCTAAAAGCTCCCCCTTAACATGTGCATGTAGTCGTAGTACATCCTAGGTGTGGATAGCGTTGAGTCCATTTAATTTTATTCACTTCTGTCAGTATTCATAAGTCCATTTAATCACATTTTCTCCCCTTAACCAAATGTTAATTCCTTGAAATTTTGGATATCAATTGAAAACACCAGTTCGGATGGACAAAATGAGATATGATAGCAGATTAGAACATGTAATTGACTCCCCCCTCAACTTTTTGAGGTTTATAAGATGATCCGAGTACATTATTGAAAATTTTGAATTTACTGAGAAATTCTTGAAAAATTTGTACTCGAGCACATCTTAATTATTCACCAAAAAGTCTACACTAATAATGAACATATTTACAAGATAAGTGTATTTACGAGGATTGACCTTTTTAAGATGAGAACAACATATGATAAATCATATGGTCCTTTGTAGAAGCCGTAAGTCAACGCCCCCTATGGTCGTCCCACGCGAATAAATCTCTCCAAACTCCTCATTATCCCTCCATGTCTTTTAGCCCTTGTCAATCGCCTAGATCATAGCTCTTACGACGTTTGCTTTGTACACGTTGGGCTTCCAAAAGGTCTGTAGGCAAGTACTCCATTCTAAGCCCCTGAGGCGATCAATTAGAGCAGAATCCGAACGTCATCTAAGTACCATCGCTGAACTTGTGTATTCGACAATGCGTATCAATCTGTTCTTCTTGTCTTTGTTCTCGTAATGAATCCTCTTTGGATCTGAGTATGGTGTATAAGCGTCTTGTCTTCTCAGATATGGATCTGTACGTGTCCAGGGCTTTTTGTGAGGTTTGAGTTTCTTCGAAAGCTTTCAACGCACCGAAATAAGATCTCCACACGCTCTGGATGACGACTCTTCTTGTAAACATACTTAAGGAAACATTGAAGCAATACGTTCCTCAACGTTGAATTTGTCACTATCCTTGCACGAGAAGTAAGCAGCATATCTTCAATTCATGGATCCTTAGTCTGTGAAGTCCCTCTATGAATTTGTAAAGAAGTCATCATCCCTTCGTACAGTACTCCAGTCAAGATGCTTATGAGTCATGCCATTTTACGACAATTTCAACCTTAGTGACATCAATGATTTCGTCTTTTTGAATAGACATCACTGAGCTGATTCCCTTAAGGTCCGCAATGCATAGACTGCTCTTTCGCTTTTTGCCCCAATGCAGATTTCCCCAGAGGGCAAATTTGTCGATTTGACCTATCATTTGACTCCACATTGAGTAGGCTCTAAGTCTTCTATCCATGTTGATATGCCATTATATGCTTCAGAACCGTAGTCTTCTAACTGAATAGAGTACTTTCAGGCTTGACACACCACCACGGTATGTACTCCAAGGTCGTTATAGATGAAGTGATGAATGGTATAAACACACGACCTTGAAAATTTGAACTACGGTAGTGGCTATCGCAGATCATAGAGGATATTGGCGACCTTCAGGTTTATCCCGTCCAATTTTTCGTTGTGCTTTGTAGACTTTCCTCACAAAAATATTTAAGTTCAGTCAAACTCTTGCAAGTGCCTTTCATCAGCTCAAATGTTGGACCTGCTACAATTCAGGTGTTAGAGTTTGAACATTTAGCCGATTCATCACAAAAGCGGAGAAGTCAAATGTAGAGTCGGTTAGTTTCCTCGAATGACTCCGAGGTTCTGTTGTGCTAGATTGCTGAGGCCAAAGTTGAGACTGATTTCATGAACAGCAGGAACAGACTTATTCCATGCATGATCAGAGAAGGTAGATCGTGAAGTTGTTGAAACCAATCATGGGGGTGGGCAGGAAAGATGTGGACCTCTTCTTCTTCTGCTTGTTCATCCATGGACACCTGTTTCAAACTCCTGGATGCAGGTGCTTCAAAGACATCGTAGTTTGCAATAGCTTCCTTTTACCGGGCAGAATGGCTATCAGAGTTCCTGTAGTCTAGATCCTGTACTGGTAGTCTTTCCTGCTGTCCCTTGGTTGTCGTTTCACTTGTAGCACTGGTAGAATCAGGGTTGCTTTTCCCTGACCCTTCTCTCTTGAACCCCCCGGTCACGGTTCACAGGCGGAGGGTCTTGAATCATGCATCAGCACTGTCTCTAGGTCTTTTTATTGTGATCGTATCGCCAAAAAAATTGGGTTATTCTACAAGACTTGTCGCTTCATAACCATCAACTAAAAGCCGTGTAGAGCTGTCTTGAATATTTGACCTGTTGATATGAGTTGTTTAGCTTCCCATCTGTTCCCATTTAGATCTTTTTTAGCACAAATTCTGAAAGATTTGCAGCTCAATAAAGGAAATTCAGTAAGGTACTTAGGATCTACTCTTAATAGAACAGTAGTATGAGTGTCAAGCATGAGATGTGTTAGCTTCCTTTGATGATCGCACCGGAACCTCAGACTCGAGTTGATCGGAAACTAACTTCTCGATTTTTGAGTAATTTTGGAGACTTCCTTTTGACTTGTCCTAGATAGATTTTCTCATTCCATCATCGAATGAGTCAACGGAATTGTTGATTTTGCAGAAGTATGACTCTTCTCGAATTCTTCATACTTCAATGGACTGCAACGTCCACTGCATCCTGCATTTTATTTCGCTAGATATTGAACAACTGTGCCAGGAATGGAGGAGAGCGCTTACAAGCATATTGATTTGTTTGTCTGAGATCCGAGAGTAGTCTTCTAATGATTTCAGTCTTATAATCAAAGCCAAATAACGAAGCAAAGATAGGAAGATTTTGTAGCAAGGAGCTTGTAGTAGGTAGCCGATGTCCAAAATTTGGTGGATTGTTTGTGTTTGAATGACGTGAGGATACGATGTTGGAGGGCGATTGATTTGGCATGAAGATGGCTCCATTGTATGGGCTGGTACAGAGGAGTAATCAATGAGAGAGTGGCTTCAGTAAGTGAAAGTCCAAAAATATCATCCACACCAGTATCTTGGTTTGGATCAGCATGTTTGGAGTGACGGAATCCAGATGATTACAGACGAGCTTACGTTGTTGACCATCAGATTACCCGAGTTAGGGTCACATGAGTGTCTTCAACATCTTGGGTTGCTTGAACCTGGGGTAATATAACATTTGGCATTACAACATCTCTTCCATCAAGATCGGTATTAGGAAACATCGTCTGCCTCATTTCTTGATCCTCTTCATATGTAGCCTCTTAATCCGACTATTGCTTCCTTCAACAACGTAATCCTTCATCATCATTGTCACTATCTTTCGTCATCTGTGAAGAAATACGAGAGGGTGTATGAATTGTGGGATCGCAAAGAATCATCTTCATCAGTTTCCTCTTCATGTATTATGTCATCATCATGAGTTATGAGCTTTGGATGGACAAAATCATCACCATCATCGTCTGATTCAGACTGCTCTTCATCATCATCTTGAGCTTTCTCATCAATGTCATGTTCATCATCATCTTCATCATCCTGAGTAGTCTCATTAACGTCATTTTTATCTGCATCTTCATCATCTTGAGCTTGCTCATCATCTTGATCATCGTCACTTGATTTCCAAGAGATATCATCCTCTGAGTTCATAATTAGGTCATCGGTAACCCTGGGGTGTACCACCAGTTCCTTCATCTGCACCAGAACCACTGGCATGAGAGCTATGTGTTTCTTGACGGCTTCTTTTTGTGATTATTTTGAGTTGCTCAGCCTCTGTCAAATCTGCCTCAGAGATAGATTCTAACTCTGTAGTCTTCAGATTTCCTTTTCCAGACTTCTTTTCTATTGGGGCAGTGGGAGGCTTCTGTTTTGTGATTGGTAACTGTATAAGCTTTCGTTCATGCTTCTTTTTGTCTTAGGAGGAATTGTTCCTGAAGCCATAGCATGCCATACTACCTTTGTATGATTCAGGAGTTGCGGATGTCCTCGTTTGTTAATGCCACTGGCAAGATAGCCCCGTACAACAGAGTGACTTCATTCCTTGAGATGACCATGATTGTAGTGAACAATTGGTCATCTCTGGCAATAGTGCCAATTGCCTTTTTTCTTCTAAAGAATTTGAAGGATCTTTTCCATGACAAAGTTGAAGACTATCTTGGTGAACCGAGGATAACATTCGCATTGCCCTACTTCGTATTTTTGTTCTCAATCTTAAAAATGAAGTCCTCCCATCAGAAGATATGCTTAAATCAACATTTCTCATATATGTATAACATACCCACAAGTTTTGAGCTTGAAAAGACGAAGACTGTCATATGATGGAATAGGCCACTGAGCATTTAGTGTGATGATAGCAGCAAATGATACTCCAGGGTTTGATGCAGTTTATTGACACTAACCTCCATTAAGCTGATCTACCTGAATCTCCAGAATGCCCAAGACTAGCTAGAAATAGATGAGGATCTCCTTCTCGAAGAGTGTGGTTCTACAAACTTCTTATACCGACTTTAAGGCAAATTTGAAGAATGTCCTCCTGTGAATTGATCAAGACCGATAGATGTGCTTCTTGTTATTCATCTTAAATCGGACAGATCGATTATGAACATAAGCAGAAGCCTAGAATTCTTGCATATAGATCTCTGGAGCATTAGCAGTGACTTGGAATGCCTTGTAGAAAGAAGTGAGCTTTAACACATCGTAGACCACTTGAAGGGTTGCTTCCTTTGATGAGACATCTGAACTTAAGCGAAGATTACATTTTCCAATCTTAAGTCGGTCAGCAGGAGCTACCAATGCATCATCCAAAGCAATCTGATCCGCTATTGAGAATTCCCATGAGTCTGTTTAAGAAAGAGTGAGTGCAGTTTATAAGAAGACACAATCATTCATTCATGAGGAACCATTATGACTTTTAGCACTTTTGAAGATCAATCTACTTAATATACAAATAGCGTGTAAGACAAATGGCACCTCTCCTAACAATTAAGTTGACATGTAGTTAACCTTGGTTTTGTCCAAGCTTTTACTGTCTATTTTAAACTAATAAGAATGTTGAATTTGATCTTAGTTAGAAAAAATTTGATCTTAAGTGTGTTATGTCAAAAATTGGTTAAGTGTTGATAACTTTACTCGTTCGGTCTTCACTAAATAACACTCGTTCGGTCCTCAAAGAAACAGCTAGATCGGTTTGCACTGAAATTACACTCGTTCGATCCATATAATCAACACTCGTTCGGTCCATAATATCAGTCACTCTATTCGGTTCTCAATAATATCAATCACCCTCTCATTTAGACACTCGTTCGGTCCAGTCAAATAGTCACTCGTTCGGTCCTTTCAAGGAATCACTCGTTCGATCCTCACATGATTCACTCGTTCGGTCCACACTAAAACTTCACTCGTTCGGTCCTCAAAGGACTTCACTCGTTCGGTCCTCAGTAGACTTCACTCGTTCGGTCTACTCTACACAGCACTCGTTCGGTCCACACATTACTCCACTCGTTCGGTCCACACTATACTTCACTCGTTCGGTCCACAATAGACTTCACTCGATCGGTCCTCAACAGACTTCACTCGTTCGGTCCACAATGGACTTCACTCGTTCGATTAACACTGCAAATCACTCGTTCGATCCATCTGTTTTAATTTTTGTTCGATTCATACAGTTTTGATCGTTCCATATGGTTTATACTCGATCGACTTATTAAATTTGTGCAAGATCGATTTTCACATTTAACACTAATCTAGCATTTTCATTAAGCCATGATATAACAATCTCATACACAAACATATAATATTTATGCACATATCTTATTCAAACGAGCATAACACCAAACACGAACAGGATTAAATCACAACAAAAATCAAGACATGACTATCCTATACATATATTACACCTAATACAACGAAAACCCTCAATCAATTGAAGGATTTAACCAAGTTCGATTTTAAGAACCCTAATTTTAAAATTAGGGCAACTTCAATCAAATACGGTGAAATCGTTTAATTCCTTTAGGATTCGAGTTGATTAGGTGAAGAAAATCAATATTTCAGGTATACCTTCGAGTTGAAACGGAGTGAGTCAGCTAGATTGAAGTGGTTCGAGTGGAAAGTGTTCGTGTGTGTGTTTGAGTGTGTTTTGAGTGTGTGTAGATTTCGTAAACAGTGAATGGGACGGGTGGGGGGTGTTAGTGTTAAAAAACCAATTTAATCTTTGTCATTTTTGGCCCCTAATCTTAACACTACTTATTAATCTCACAACTTATGTTTTATAAGGTATATTCAAGTAAAACAAATAGCACACTTGGTCCTTAATGTTTTATACTCTCATGCCTATAGACATAATTTAGCAAAACTACACCCTAAAGGCATAAAATAAGTAACACATAAAGCATAATCGAGTTACTGTTGTAAATCCGAAATGCTTTCTTTGTAGGTACATATCCAATGAAAATACCAATATCAGCCTTTGGTTGTAACTTGCCCAAATTCTTACTATCATTCGTTGGGTAGCAAAGTGCATACTTCCCTTTTTACAGCTCAGTTTATCATGACAAAGAAATTTGGCATCTTCGTCCCCCAACACACAAAGCCCGCCCGTTTTCCAAAATAACGTCTCATTCGCCACTTGTTTATGCGAAGCCCCAGTCATTTGAGCAAATAATTTATCATATGATGGTGAATATTTTGTAAGTAGTCAAACAACAACAACCAGGGGATGGGCCGTAAAATAAGCTTTTCCTCTTATTTATTTCACCATCAGATGCACTGAAACGCACACTTATGGTCATATAGGAAGTGCACGGGTTGTAGATGCAAGTAATCCCAAGACCTTAGCATAGGTCGATAAATTAGACCAAGCCCTATAATCCATTCCCGTTGAAGGACAAGTATAGTTCTTTTAGAAAATACTTGCCTTTAATATGATGACCTGGGGTAACTATCTGAAATAATAGCAACCCTTAAAGGCATGTTTTTATGAAAAACACCATATAGTAAACCGTCATGCTCTGCTACTTCAATTACCAGGCTTGTATCATAGTACCATATGCCATATTCTTAATGGACCGTAAATGTTATCGCATCAAGAAGACATCCATTGTAAAGCTTCTTTATGATATTTCTCATATTTATACCAATTATGTTATTTTTGTATTATGTAGAAAATTTTAAATACAAGACAATATTTTTGGTTTTTATGATTTTATAGCACATCCCAGTTTAACACAATGACCATCTTTTATGTGATAAACTATGATTTCCGTACATACCGAACATTATACAGGCGTTCTAAGCAAATGTACCTGAAACCTACTATTCATCAACTCATCTGCCAATTGTTTCAGAGTCATTCTTCGCTCTACAAAACTCCGCATAACCCCACTTATTTTATACTCAATCAATTCTTTCTCTCTCGTCCAAGAGCTAATTGAAATGATCCTCACAATTGATATTCCGACTGGACAAAGTACAGTTCGCTCACCCCCATTCTCAACTATGCTCCTTGAGAAGTTGACACCCAAGAGTCTATATGCTTGATCTGGTGAATGTTAGACATTGTTGGGCCGGCATACTCCCAATGACTCGCTTTATGTTATCCCAGAACATTTTGCATTTTTATGAATCCACAGCCCTCGTCGGTCAACGAAATTGTATTACTACCTCCACCGGCCCTAGGCGCCACGCACAACCGGCCAAAGCCATATAAACAGCTTCCGAACCTGGCTATCCTGCCGCTCTATATATCCAGCCTTTCAAGGACACTACCAGCTTAAGTCTATCAACCCAAAAGAAAGTGTGGTATACTGCCCAGCTGTACTACGCCGTGTTATCTTGACAACCATCATGATCCGCCTCAGCAAAACTTGTCAGATATTGCACAGGTAATCATCTTGCGGTACCAAAGACCTCCGATGTAAACGTTCCTTATATGTGCTACCCGAACGATCCTTTTACTGCATTATAAGGTGCATTCTCGTACTTACGGCGGTGTGGGGGGGGGGGGGGCCAGATTCACCTCCACAAACTTCCGGATCAATTGCGCCAAGATGGGAAAACATGCATATTAAATTATTCGTTCCATAGTCTACAGGCTGTAAGCATAAAGGCATGGATCCAAACATACTCCCGATCGTGTGAAAGCACTCCGCATTCCCTACTTATATCCACAATTCGCATTGTGACTACACCACCATGGGACGTATCCCCTGGTTCCACCAGATTCAATAGCCCTATATATTTAAAGACATTCCAGCGCCTATTTTCTATTGGTTATTATATAAAGAAAGCCCTCGGGGACCATAGAGGACATCAGTAGTCTAATGAAAAATAAATTTTTCCCAACATCGACATCTTAAATTTTGAGCACATTATTTTAGTCGAATAGCACCCACCTTTTCAGGACGTAGATGCAGCAAAGATAAAACATCGACATAGATTTTTGTACCGAGAAAGAAGATACGTTTCTATCTAAATTGATCCGTCTCTACTTAAGAACCAGAGTAGGATCCACTGATGGCCATTGGAGCCAGTTCATTGAGGCTATCAGTAATGAAGGACAACATACCTCCCCCGTACGTGTAGCTTGTTTCAACCCATAAAGAGCATTTCATTAAGCTTGTATACGTGGTTCTTTTGACCTGGATCCACAAATCCTTCCGGTTATTCTAACAAAAACATCTTCTCGCAGATACCATAACAGACATGCATCCTCCACGTTCCATATTTGATAGATATACATGTTCATGTGAGCAGCAAACGCAAGAAAAAATACGTATAGCCACATAATCTTGCAACCGAAGCGAATTACTCTTCGAAAATCAATACCCTCTTCTTAGCGAACCCCCACGCTCTCCCCAACCGAACTGTGACCATATTTTTCATGAAAACCGGTGCCTAACTCATGCCATGATACGACCTATATTAGGGGTGGGATCCACTTAAGAGAGATGAGAAATGCCATTGTCAGGAGGAGGAACCGAGTTCCCAAACCCATAGCTGAGGAGCCAATTGGCAGGTTGAAGGTGTCCGGTCTGTGTCATAGATGCTAGATCTCAATGGGCTCAACATGCTTGGTTTTAATGTCAAGAGTCGTTATGTATATACTGGTAGTGGTCGTGGAGGGGGGTTTGTTTTGGGTTTGGGTGTGGAGGTGTACAGGTGGTATTTTACAATTATAAGACTGCGATGTAGTACGGGAAGCATCATACGGATGTCTAGACAGAATACAATGAGAGACTTCATTATCATGGGGAGATGAGACTCTTGATGATCGCGTCATTATGTGAGGGCTTACACAGCGAGACTCTCTCTGTATATCAGCATATCACATTGTCTTAATCCTTAGAGTATAATGCAGACATACTTCTCACGACTATTTTATGTTAACTTCACGTCCAATATATCACAGATGCTGGATCAGAAACATGGTTGATCGTGAGGCACTAATGATGTATTGCGCGAGAGCATGACTGATGATGAAGATTGATCATAAGTAACTTCTGGTGAATTGTAATACACGAAGTACGAGACTCATTACCCAGTATCGCTCGGCAACACTCACTACTCATGAATTATTCTTCTTCAACATTCATGAGATATAATGAGGTGTTTGAGTTTCTTGGTGTGTAATGAGAGTTACTTGTTGACGTGCAATCTTGATCAACTTGATGTCAGGTTGAGGAATGTGAACCATTGATACAGCATGTTCAGGTGCAACTAGCTTCAGGAATAGAGGCATGGGGGAGTGTGGGAGCGGGGGGGGGGGGGGGGGGTGGTGCGGGGTGGGGGACGGTGTGGGTAGGGTGGTGGGGGGGGGGGGGGGGGTGCGTATACTGGGGGGGGGGGGGGGGGAGGGGGGGGGGGGGGGGGGGGGGGGGGGGGGGGGGGGGGGGGGGGGGGGGGGGGGGGGGGAATAAGTGACTCATAAAACATTGGTTTGAAACAACCAAATTCCCAGTCAGACTCGATGGTGTGTGTTACAAATGGTGTTGAAGAGCTGGAGGTTTGGCAAGAGCCTGAACTGATTGATACCGGAGTCATTTCCATGACAGAACGTACCGTGATGTGCTCTGACTATGTGTGTGCTATTGTTCAGAAAAGCCATCGCGGGTCGGGGGGGGGAGGCGTGCGGGGATGGCAAAAATGCAAGGGGGCGTCAGGTAGAGATGAGCCAACTTAATCCGTCTGGTACGTCTTTTGTAAAATCCGGAAAGCTTTCCTTTGGTGGGCATATCCAATGACATACCAATATCAGCCTTTGTTGTAACTTGCCCAAATTCTCACTAATCATTCGTTAGGGTACAAACGTGCACCCAACACCTGATCGTATCGATAGATGCTAGGGAAAAAAAACAAAAAAAGGTTTTGTTGTGTAAAAGCTCATATGTTTTTATACCGTGACACGACGTATCATGGAAACGATTTTGGGTATAACAGGCTGAGGCAACCGCTTCGGCCACATAAGAAATAAAGGAGCTTTTGCAGTAAATGTACATAGTTGCGTGCTGCTTCGATTTATCGTGGACGGGGATTTCGTGTCTTTCAACAACACCGTTTTGCTTGTAGATAGCGTATAGGCAACTGATGTTTCCTGAGAGATGCCAACCTTCTCTATAACTAAGTTCACCAAAGTCTGATTAACAACACAGTTCATATAACTTTTACAGATGCGATGCCGGTTTCCACTTCTAAGTCGTAGTTGGATCATCCTTCAAAACAGTTGATAATCAAAGCTGGAGCTCATCTTTTGATCGCAAACATTTCACCCAAGAAAACCGAGAGTCGTCAATCGACAAAACGCTGAATTTACTGACTTCCATGACACGAGATAGACGGGGCGACAAAACAGAAAAACGCATTTGGCCACCAAGATCCATATGCAAACAGGTAGAGTTTTTCTTCTTGATTTGTATCTTGCCTATATATGGGTTGTGAGGTGTTTCTTTGAACTTTTGTTCCTAATGCCACATGCCGGAACCTAAATGAACCTTATTCACACTTGAGCTAGTTTTAAGGGAGACCTCGTACACAGTCCCATTGTCTTGGCCATATTATTGATAGAACCAAAGTGTCAAATAGAAATACCGACGAAGCCATAACCAAGACTTGGTTATAAGACGCCTATTACAAAAGCCCAATAGAGTCGAGGACATGCCATCATCTTCCCAAGAGATAGAGTATAAAAGTGTGGTTATCCCCCAAGATCCTGCAATAAATCACACCTTATCAAGATTATGCGAAAACGAAGCAGTAGGTTTTGACTAAAAGCACGTCAAGATTGGAATCACGAGAACCCAAACAGTGAAAATAGATATGCCCAAGAGTCCTTCAAGGAGGGGGCGGGGGTGAAGGGGAAGTGGGGGACGGGGGGTAATGTAGGGGGTTAAGGGGGGGCAATGGGGGGGGCCAGGGGAGTGGGGGAGGGGGGGGGCGGGGAGGGGGGGGGGGTGGGGGGGGGGAGTTGGTGAGGGGGAATGGTGTGGGAGGAGGGGGGGGGGATTAGGGGAGATGGGGGGAGAAGGGGGGGGGGGGGGGGGGGGGGGTAGGTTTAGGGGGGATGGAAGGGGGCGGGGCGAGGTGGGGGAGTGTTGGTTGGGTAGGGGGGGGGGGGGGGGGGGGGGGGAGGGGGGGGGGGGGTAGGGGGGGGGGGGTTGGGGGGGGGGGGTGGGGGGGGTGGGGGGGTAGGGGGGGAGGTAGTGGGGGAGTGTGGCTCCGTCATGTGGCTTCGAGCAACCAGAATCCCAAATACAAGAGGACACGATATATAGTGTATGCGAGAGCGCAAGCATTCATTCAAATGAAGTAGAGTGGAATATTGGTTTTTGTGGATCCCCAGGATTTACTGGTTCCATTTTTGTTACAACATTGGTTTTAAAAAACCTTAGTTTTGGCAAACTGGACTCATATTTTTATTCTTCCTAGGTTTCCATGTTGAGTATACCAATTTAACCACAGGTTTGGGTGATTCAGAGTCTAGAACATTGTTTCCTAGAAGGCACTTCATTAGTAGTGGTAATCCTAGTTAAAGGGCAAACGCATTTCCTATAAAAGTTGAATGGTCCCGGACCGTTAGGGACTCCAAAATATATACCTATCTGAGTGAACACCTTTCCCTGTTGGGTTTCCAAACTATCTTTCTTTGATTTATACTACCTTTAGGTTTAGCATCGCACGAGAGTTTCACAACATTAAAAGAATTAGAAACATACAAATTATCCAGAAGACAGCAATCATCCACGGTAATACAGACATAATATAATCAAAATTGATCGGAGTTTCTTTCTTGAGATTCTGCACAAAACCACGCAGATCCATTAACTTTAACAGTACCATTCCTTTTATTCAAACTAGATTTAACCGTTTCCTAGGGTGAGCTTCCTACTTTTTATTCTCGAATTACTACTTGTGATTGCAGAATCCTATCAAATCTTGGTATTGCCTGAGAGGCTGTGATACCGCTAAGCACAAGTAAAAAGTCATTACTTTTCTCAGTTCACACAATGATTTGTTAGATTCTTGAAGATCTAAAAGCATCTAAAAGCACAATGTTGAGACTTTTACACTTTCCACTGTTACCAACTTCATTCAACGAACGCAAGTATGTGCACATAATATCACTAGCGATATTTTCTTGTAAGAGTTGGTCGTTGTTGATTAAAAGTTATTTCTTTTCAAATTCAAAACATTTATTTGCCACATAACATTGATCAACCTCATCTTTCATTTGTTCAAAAATATCTTTCATTTCTTTAACCTCAGCAATAAATCCCTTTTCAAAAAGTTTAAAAGTTTCTTTTAGGTTTTTAGAAAATGGTATGACATCTTGTTTAAAAGCCCCTCTTGTATTCGATTGATCCCAGCTACTAATCTTATAAGAAGACAAAGTAATTCTCCTTTTAATGTAGTTATCGAAGTTCGTAAGAAGGTCTCGTGCATTTTTAAGATTTTTGAGTACTTGAATGGTTGATGGAAGTTTTTTAGAAAAAACTTTAGTAGGTTTTGAAATTTTTTCCAACGGACTTGGTGTTGAAGACCAATATAGTTGTTCTGCAGACAATTATGTTTGTGGAACAAAGTACTCATAGAGTTTGTTTAATTTGGAGTAATAAATCAGTTTTGTATTAACAACAGTTTGTTTTTCAAGCATTTTCAATCGACTCTCTTCAGCAAGTATCAAAGTTTCCTCAGAATCACACATAGATATAGGATTATGTTTATCAATCAAGACATGTCCATTATATAATGCAGGTTGTTTTCGTCGAGCTTGAGAAAGATACAGAGGATTTTGATAACCAAGAGCTGTCTTATGTGTTTCATCATAAATTTTTGGGGGTTTGGTTAGCATATGCATAGTTTGAGCAGATTGACCAACTGTAAAAACATTGTTTTGAAGTTCCTTTTTTGCTTTTTCTAAATCTACAATTTCACTAATGTTCTTTTCATATTTTCCGACGACTCTTTTTTGTATGTGTCAAACTTATTTTTTTAGGAAATTGACCTGGTTTGTTAAGTTCTCCATTTGTTTTTGCTGAGAAAAAATTTGATTTTCATAATTATATACTTTTCTATTTTGATCACAAATGACAGTTCTTAACTCACGATCTAAAAATGCTTCTTTTCTAGAACAACCATCTCTAGCTGCATATCCTAAAACTCTGACTATGTCTTTGTATCATTCAAGCTCGCTGGTTAATGATTCATTCTCACTTTGTTTCTCTTTATTTACCATGTTACATTTTTCTACTTGAGATTTCATTTGTTTAATTACAGACAACATTATATCATTCTTTTGTACAGGATGAGGAACATAGTTATCTTCATCGTTTCTAATAGTAAGCATATAATCAGTATATGATATAACATTGCTGTTACTCATAAGCTCATCATATGACTCATTAATGGATACAATGTTTTCAATATATCACAGCTCTTGTATATTAGAATTAAGCATATCATAATCATGATAAGTGTCGTAATGAGGTACCTCAGAGAGTATGTCAGAGCCATAATGAGGTTCAACCATGTCATCATTGATAGAAAAAACATGAGACAAATTTTCCATGAAGATTGCATTTGTTGTAGCTTCGTCATCACAGTCTGAATCATATGCATTAACGTGGTATGCCTTACAATCATCAGTTTCTTCCAAACAGTCAGCTAAGAAATCATGTTACTCATCATTCAATATAACTCTTGCTTTTTGTGCTTGAACAAGTAGCATCTTATCCATAAACCATTCAGAATCTTTCACTCTTATCTTTGCAGTACACTGCTTTGCAATTTGACCTTCACCATTGCAGTTATAACATCTAACTACCCTTGGTTGATTTGCCCCTGCATTTCTAACTGTATTGACAACCCTTGCTCTTAAAGCTTGATTCTTTCCAGCATTGCCCGCATAACCTTGAGACTGTCTACCTTAAACATTCTGAACTGTAATTTGACCATTTTGAATTATAGCTTGAGTTCTTGGATTAGACGAAACTTGGTTATTTGTGGGAGGATATCTTGAGTTATGAGCAGAACTCAAGAAGATCATAGCTTTGTTGAGACTGGCGATTGGATCATTTGTTAGAAGAAAGGTAGGTGCAACAAATCTGGTATCAGGTTGAAATTTTAGTGGTTATTGAACAACTGTAGGTGCATAGCTCTAAAGTGGAGGTGACTGAATAAGTTGTTGGGTTATTTGAGTGTTTGATTGGTAGTGTTGATATGGTTGATAAACTTCATGAGGTTGATATTGTATCTGCTGAGAGCTATATGAGGGAGGTGGGTTATGTAACCTTTGCCCTTTTTGTGTTCTAAATATTCCATTTATAGTCCTTTGACTATTTGACTTTGGTCAGTTTATTCAAATTTGTATCGTGTTGACGGTGGTGATTTTTATGAGATATGTGATGATTTGAAGTTTATTGTGATTAATAATCCATTTTGGAAGGTATTATTATGTTATGTGTATTCAGGGTGGTTTGACCCGTGAATTTTGAGAAATGCCGAAAAGCGAGTCCGACACGTCCGTTAATGTCTAAATTAAGTTTTGAAGGGTGTAAAGTGAAAATATGTCATGTCAATACTCTAGGTTAATAGAAAAGTATTTTTAAAGTGAATAAAAATGCTAATTAACTTTGGGGTAAATTTTACGGTTGAGTTTTACGAGCATTTAAGTGATCCCGACACGAAAAGAAACGCCCGTGACTCCCTAGGATCCCTTGACCGGTCATAGCAAGAGAAGCGAACAACATAGCTTTTTTTTAGCAAGATTATCCCATTTACACACAAATATGCTTCCACTAAGATCATTTCCTCATCATTTTTCATTTTAAAAAAACACATATACTTATGTGTGTGTGTGTGTATATCCGGCCGAACACAAAACAAACAAGAAACACATAAATTTTTGAAGATTGATCAAGAAAACATGAAGACGTAAATATTTAAGGTTGATTCTAGTGTTTAGTTATTCATTTAAACAACATTTGGGTTGTCCAGTTCATGTCGAAATCTAAAAAGTTGAAGATTTTCATGTAAGTTTTCAAATTTAAATTTTGTTTGTCCTTTTGAGTTTATTTTGATGCATAGATGTTAGTTATACAAGTTGATCGTTGTGAAAATCGATTTTCGGAAACGATACGGATGATTTAAGGGGTGCTTGGTTCGTGAATAGTAAAAAGGAAAAAGGGGAATTTTGTAGTTTTGATTATATGGTCGTGATGGTTGAATAATATATGTTTCTAGATAGCTTATTTTTTATAATAGCTTGTATAGCTTATTGCGGGCTTTTTTTAAGCATTTATTGGCTTATTTTGAGCTTATGGCTCACGGCTTGGTTGGTAATCACAAGGGAAGTGATTTTTGATTATTTTGTGTTATGGCGTATGTTTGTGGACTATTTTTAAGGCTTTTGGTAGTAACCAAATGCGATACGTAGCTTATTAGCTTATCTTAAAGCTTAATAAACGTATTTTGGAGTTTATGGACTCACGGCCCAATAAGCCCATTTGAGTCGCGGCTTAATGGATGGGCTTATTGTGGTCCGGATTATTTCTACACATAAGTATATACTAATATATGTAAATGGACTTTAATTTTGGACTTGGATCGTATTTTGGACTTATAAATGTCCCAATAGACCCTTGTTGGGCGATATTGAGTAGTTATGAGAATTTTGACGGACTTTTAAAAGTGGAAATGTATTTACGAAGTGATATTGAATGATATTTTGGAGAAAACGTGTTGGTAAGCGTTAACGATGGAGATTTTAGAATTTTGTCAAAAAGTGTCGAATTTGTGAAAAATGTTGAAAATAAGGTTTGAAACCTTGGAAAACGTTGTATAAACGTACCAGTCATGTTAAAATTTCGTAAAAAGTTTATACTTAGAATTTTTCTTAAAAATATGATTTTTTATTTTTAAATAATAAAATAATATTTAATTATTTTATTTATTTAATAAATTCACTAAAGAACGAAAAATATATTTTTTCTCGAAACTTCTTTAAAGTGTTTATTATGGGTAAACGTTTCATTTTCAACTGTATAATGACTATTTTGAAGTGTCTAAGGTTTACCGAATTGACTTGTCGAGATATATTTATAATTAATAATTATAAATATTTATTATATTACTTATCTATTTACGCTAAATAGTATAAGTATATATTATCAGAGAATGAGATTGATATGATTGTGGAGATAAGTTGTCAACCATCACACCACTAAAAACTATTTTGGGAAATTGTACAACGTGTCTAAACTCTATGCATCAAACGTAAAGATTGTTTTAGAATTGGATGATTAAATTGGGACATTAACTGGACTAGGTCGTGTGCGGGCGTTGTTGCATTTGCATGTGTGATTGAGATTGGGTATCTAAAGACTTGCTTGAGGTGAGTTCCCGTAGCCCCACTTTTTACTGTTTTTCCGTTGGGGGAAATGATACTCAAATGTGTTTTGAAATGTTTTGAATTGATCTGTGCGAAGTGTGGTTTTGTTTTTGGGACAAGTTATGTGCTTATGACTGCTATGTGAATATTATGTGATGCATGATTGTTTGGATCGGATGGTTACGCCTAGCCAGTGTTTGTGAGATTATTAGATCGGATGGGTACGCCTACCCAATATTTGTGAGATTATTAGAGCAGATGGGTACGCCTACCCAGGTTTGTGTATGGTCCTGCCTTAATTTTAATGCTCCAGTTGGTAGGCCCTTTAGGTGCGTAAGTGACATATGGTTATTGATTAGCGGCGATGCTAAAGTTGTTTGTATATATTCACTGTCATATAGCACTATTGTCCATTGTTAAAGTATTGACACGACTTTTGGGTTTAAGGTCAAACCTACGAGCTCACCAACATTATTGTTGACGTTTTCGAGTATCATTTTCAGGTGAAGTGAAAGAGGAATAGTTTGGTGATTGATAGCAGACTTAGAAGTATCCCGAGTGGAATTTCATTTGAAGTCTTGCTTGCTTGTTATTTTGATTCTAGTTTTGGATGTTATGGAATAAGTTTGGATTTTGGTCCCCTGTGAGGGCATTGGAATAATTGTAAGAGATTGTGGATTTTAGTTGCGATTTGGGACATCACTTGAGTTTGTTCAAGGTTGATGGTCTTCATAGCACTTGGAGTTTATGCAATGTAGTTTTCTCTATTTTGTACCTTGTGTTATGATTGATCATTATGTTGCATTCCCGAGTTTCCGCCATTGTCGGGGTGTGACAGATTGGTATCAGAGCCAGGTTATAGAGAACTAGGTGGATTGGCCTAGACTATAACCTAAGATCCGTCATTTAGTTGCGTATAGGATCTATGTGCGCGGTGTTCCGCTTTTGTGTGCCTTTGTGTGTTCATGGTTTGGTGCCTTAGTTATGTCAGTCATTGAAATGGGTGGGCTCAATATTGAATATGAATGGGAAAGGATGCGAATATAAGTACGGTGGCCAATTATTTTAAGTGTATCACAACTCTATATACTTGGTATTGTGTTCTCACAAAATCGTTGTTGACACTGTAAGGTGGATGCTGCTGTGTTATATCTGGTTATATATAGTAAGATATTATGTATATATGTACGAGTCTTCCCACTTACCTAACGTTGCCCATGTTCTCCCTCGTATAGATAATGCCGCCAAGGATGAGGACCCAAAGTGCTGGCCGGCCTGCTGCCGAATCACTAGGAGGGGGAACGGGTGAACGGGTTGGTAGTGGTGGAAGGGGTAGAAGACCTAGGGAAGGTAATGATGAGCGTGTTGATGAATTGAATGGTCAAGGAAATGACCAGGGTATGAGAGCTAATGGGGGTGTAGAAGGAGTCAATGGGAATGTAGAGAGAGCCAATGGGGGTGCACCCGACTTCTCAATGATCATTGCCCAACAATTGCAGAACCTCTTACCTGCCATGTTGGCTCAGGTTAGTAACCGAGGAAATGTTGGAAATCAAAATGGTAATGTTGTTAATGAGAACGTTTAGGAAAACGTAGGAAATGTGTTAGTAAATGGCAACCGGGTAGGTTGTTCATATAAGGAGTTCTTAGCTTGTAACCCCAAGGAATATGATGGTAAGGGAGGTGTTGTAGTTCTTACTCGTTGGATTAAGAAAATGGAATCTGTGCATGATATGAGTGGTTGTAGTATTGACCAAAAAGTGAAATACACTGCTGGTTCATTTGTGGGTAAGGCTTTAACGTAGTAGAACTCTCAGATCTACACGCTAAGCCGAGAAGTTGCTGTTAGTATGTCATGGAATGACTTTAAGTTTATGATGATACAAGAGTTTTGTCCGAGTCATAAGATGCAAAAGTTGGAATCTGAGTTGTGGAATCACGCCATGGTCGGGGCTGGCCATGCTACGTATACTGATAGGTTTCATGAGTTGGCTAGGTTAGTTCTATATTTGGTAACTCCTGAAAGTATGATGATTGAGAGGTATGTGTATGGCCTTGCTCCACAAATACGCGGGATAATGGCAGCAACAGAGCCAAAGACTATGCAAAAGGCAGTGCAGATTTCTGGTGCACTGATTGATGAGGTTGTGAGAAATGATTCAATTAAGAAGGTTGAAAAAAGAGGAAATGTGGGGGAACCTAGCAAGGATAGGAGTGGAAGGGATGATAATAAGAGGACTAGGACTGGGAATGTTTTCACTACCATTGTAAACCCTGTAGGAAGAGAGAATACGGGTACTTGGCCCAAGTGTACCACCTGCAACTCCTACCATGTACCCGGTGGACCTTGTCGCACATGCTTTAACTGTAACCGCCCAAGATATTTGGCAAGGGATTGTAGAGGTGTCCTGAGGAATGTGAATCCTGTCAATGCTAGAAACCCAACTATTAGGGCATGTTATGAGTGTGGTAGTACCAACCATGTCAGGTCAGCTTGTCCTAGATTGAATAGGGCATGAGGCCCGAAAGAAAATCGTCCAAATCAAGTTGTTGCTAATAACGAGGGTCAGGGTCATGGAAAGCAAAGGAACCAGGCTAGGGGTAGGGCATTCATGTTGGGAGCAGAGGAAGCTCGCCAGGATCCAAACATTGTGACGAGTACGTTTACTTTGAACAATCATTTTGCCACTACCTTATTTGACTCTGGTGCCGACCATAGTTTTGTTTCTACTACTTTTATACCTCTGTTAGGCTTAGAACCCGGTGACTTAGGTTTCAGATATGAGATTGAGATAGCTAGCGAGCAGCTAGTAGAGATTGATAAAGTTATTAAGGGTTGCAAACTGGAAATCGAGGGTCATGTCTTTGACATCGATTTGATACCTTTTGGACATAGGAGTTTTGACGTGATTATAGATATGGACTGGTTGTCTAACTATAAGGCTGAAATAATTTGTCATAAGAAGGTAGTAAGAATACCACTACCGGATGGCAAGGTGCTTAGAGTAGTTGGAGAGAGACCGAAAGAGAAAGCAAGATTGTTGATGAGTGCTAAGGCTAGTGATAAGAAACAGGAAGAGATTGTTGTGGTAAGAGATTTTCCTGAGGTATTCTCGGATGATCTATCTGGATTACCGCCTATTCGAGAAATTAAGTTTTGGATTGAGTTAATCCCCGGAGCAATGCCAGTAGCAAAGTCTTCTTATCGTTTGGCACCTTTTGAATTGGAGGAGTTGTCGGGACAACTCAAGGAACTCCAAGACAAGGGTTTCATTCGACCAAGCTCATCGCCTTGGGGAGCGCCAATATTGTTTGTTAAGAAAAAGGATGGTTCTTTTAGGATGTGCATAGATTATAGAGAATAGAACAGGTTGACTGTTAAGAATCGTTATCCACTTCCTAGAATTGATGATCTATTTGATCAATTGCAAGGGTCGCAGTTTTTCTCGAAGATAGATCTTAGGTCTGGATACCATCAGCTGAGAGTGCACAAGGATGACATACCAAAGACTGCGTTTAGGACTCGTTATGGACATTTCGAGTTCACTGTAATGCCCTTTGATCTGACTAATGCACCAGCAATATTTATGGATTTGATGAATAGAGTTTGTAGTCCATATCTTGATAAGTTTGTGATAGTGTTTATAGACGATATCTTAGTCTACTCTAAGACTCAAGAGGAGCATGTAAAACATCTAAGTTTAGTCTTGGAACTGCTCAAAAAGAGAAACTGTACGCTAAGTTTTCTAAGTCTGAATCCTGGCTAAGGGGAGTGCAATTTCTTGGGCATGTGATAAATGGTAATAGAATTCATGTGGACCCTAGTAAGATTGAAGCTGTTAAGAATTGAAAAGCCCCTAGAACTCCGACTGAGGTTTGTTCGTTCTTAGGATTGGCTAGGTATTACCATAGGTTCATTGAGAACTTTTCTAAGATAGCTAAGTCTCTTACTATCTTGAATCAAAAAAGTAAGAATTTTGTTTGGGGTGAGGAACAAGAATTGGCATTTCAGACCTTGAAGGATAAGTTGTGTAATGCGCCTATTCTAGCTCTCCCCAATAGACCAGAAGATTTTGTGGTATATTGTGATGCGTCCGGGATAAGACTAGGTTGTGTGTTAATGCAAAGAGGTAAGGTGATAGCCTATGCGTCTAGGCAGTTGAAAATTCATGAGGAGAATTATACTACCCACGATTTAGAGTTGGGTGCGGTCGTGTTTGCACTTAAGATCTGGAGACATTATCTGTATGGGACAAAGAGTGTCATCTATACGGATCATAAGAGTCTTTAATATATCTTTAGTTGGAAAGAGTTGAATATGCGACAACGTCGCTAGATAGAGTTGTTTAGTGATTATGACTGTGAAATTCGCTACCATCCTGGTTAGGAGAATGTGGTGGCTGATGCCTTAAGTAGGAAGGAAAGAGTAAAGCCTAAGAGAGTTAGAGATATAAATATGATCCTTCAGTCGAGTATCAAGGATAGGATACTGGCGGCTCAGAAGGAGGCTGTAGATGAATGTGCATTACCACAGAAAGGTTTAGATAAGATGATATAATAGAGAAGTGATGGAACTTTGTACTACCTAGATTGAATATGGGTACCTTTAAAGGGTGAGGTGAGAACCTTGGTAATGGATGAAGCCCATAAGTCGAAGTACTCTGTACACCCAGGAGCTGATAAGATGTACTATGATTTGAGAGATAAGTATTAGTGGCCTGGAATGAAAAAGGATATAACTGAGTATGTTAGTAAATGTTTGACTTGTTTAAAGGTTAAGGCTGAGCATCAAAGGCCATCTGGCTTGCTCCAGCAACCTGAGATTCTTGTATAGAAATGGGAAGGAATAGCTATGGATTTTGTAACTAAGTTACCTAAGACTAGTAGCGGGCATGAAAAAATCTGGGTCATTGTGGACCGATTGACTAAGTCTGCTTATTTTCTACCTATGCGTGAGGATTATAAGATGGATAGATTGGCTAGATTGTATTTGAATGAGATAGTTGCTAGACATGGTGTGCCGATCTCGATTATATCGGATCGTGATAGTCGTTTCACATCAAGGTTTTGGCAGTCAATGCAAGAGGCATTAGGAACTCGTTTAGACATGAGTACGACTTATCACCCTCAGACCGATGGTCAGAGTGAGCATACTATTCAGACTTTGGAAGACATGCTTAGAGCGTGCGTCCTAGACTTCGAAGGGAGTTGGGATGTTCATCTTCCGTTGGTTGAGTTTTCGTATAACAATAGTTATCATTCTAGTGTGAGATGTGCTCCGTTTAAGGCATTGTATGGTAGAAAGTGTCGTTCGCCAATTATGTGGGCTGAGGTTGGAGAAGGTCAGTTGATAGGACCTGAGTTAGTGCAAGAGACTACTGAGAAGATCTCACAGATTAAGGATAGACTTAAGGCTGCGCGTGATCATCAGAAAAGTTATGCTGATAAGAGGAGGAAGCCTCTAGAGTTTAGTGTAGGTGACTATGTCTTGCTCAAAGTGTCGCCTTGGAAAGGTGTGGTACGCTTTGGGAAGAAAGGGAAGTTAGCACCTAGATTTGTTGGACCGTTTGAGATTATTGAGAAAGTAGGCCCTGTGGCCTATCGGTTAGATTTTCCTGAGGAATTGAATGGTGTTCATGACACGTTCCACGTGTCGAACCTTAAGAAGTGTTTGGCTGATCCAACACTGAAAGTGCCTTTGGATGAGATTCGAGTTGATGCTAAGTTAAATTTCAGGACCACGTTTTAGTTAGATTTGTACACAAATATGCTTCCACTAAGATCATTTCCTCATCATTTTTCATATAAAAAAACACATACACTTGTGTGTGTGTATATCCGGCAGAACACAAAACAAACAAGAAACACATAAATTTTTGAAGATTGATCAAGAAAACATGAAGACATAAATATTTGGGATTGATTCTAGTGTTTGGTTATTTATTTAAACAATTTTAGGGTTGTCCGATTCGTGTCAATATCTATAAATTTGAAGATTTTCTTGTAAGTTTTCAAATTTAAATTTCGTTTGTCCTTTTGGGTTTATTTTGATGCATAGATGTTAGTTGTACAAGTTGATAGTTGTGAAAATAGATTTTCGGAAACAAAACGGATGATTTAAGGGGTGTTTGGTTCGTGAATAGTAAAAAGGAAAAAGGGGAATTTTGTAGTTTTAATGTTGTGGTCGTGATGGTTGAATAATATATGTTGCTAGATAGATTATTTTGGATAATAGCTTGTATAGCTTATTGTGGACTTATTTTTAAGCATTTATTGGCTTATTTTGAGCTTATGGCTCACGGCTTGGTTGGTAATCACCAGGGAAGTGATTTTTGATTATTTTGTGTTATAGCGTATGTTTGTGGACTATTTTTAAGGCTTTTGGTAGTAACCAAATGCGATACATAGCCTATTAGCTTATCTTAAAGCTTAATATACGTATTATAGAGTTTATGGACTCACAGCCCAATAAGCCCATTTGAGCCGCGACTTAATGGAGGGGCTTATTGTGGTCCGAATTATTTCTACATATAAGTATATACTTATATATGTAAATGGACTTTGGTTTTGGACTTGGATCGTATTTTAGACTTATAAATGTCCTAATGGACCCTTGTTGAGCGGCCCAATAAGCGATATTTAGTAGTTATAAGAATTTTGAAGGACTTTTAAAAGTGGAAATGTATTTACGAAGTGATATTGAATGATATTTTGGAGAAAAAATGTTGGTAAGCGTTAACGATGGAGATTTTGGAATTTTGTCAAAAAAGTGTCGAATTTGTGAAAAATGTTGAAAATAAGGTTTGAAACCTTGGAAAACGTTGTATAAACGTATGAGTCATGTCAAAATTTCGTAAAAAGTTTATACTTATAAATTTTCTTAAAAACATGATTTTTTATTTTTAAATAATAAAATAATATTTAATTATTTTATTTATTTAATAAATTCACTAAAGGACGAAAAATATATTTTTTCTCGAAATTTCTTTAAAGTGTTTATTATGGGAAAACGTTTCATTTTCAACCGTATAATGACTATTTTGAAGTGTCTAAGGTTTACCGAATTGACTTGTCGAGATATATTTATAATTAATAATTATAAATATTTATTATATTACTTATCTATTTACGCTAAATAGTATATGTATGTATTATAGGAGAATGAGATTGATATGATTGTGTAGATAAGTTGTGAACCATCACACCACTAAAAACTGTTTTGGGAAATTGTACAACGTGTCTAAACTCTATGCATCAAATGTAAAGATTGTTTTGGAATTGGATGATTAAATTGAGACATTAACTGGACTAGGTCGTGTGCGGGCGTCATTGCATTTGCTTGTGTGATTGAGATTAGGTAGCTAAAGACTTGCTTGAGGTGAGTTATCGTAGCCCCACTTTTTACTGTTTTTCTGTTGGGGGAAAATGATACTCAAATATGTTTTGAAATGTTTTGAATTGATTTGTGCGAAGTGTGGTTTTGTTTTTGGGACAAGTTATGTGCTTATCCCCCCCGGGATGAGATAGTTGCTAGACATGGTTATGCCAATCTCGGATTATAATCGGATCGGTGATAGTCGTTTAATAAAGGTTTTGCAGTCAATTGCAATGATGCATTAGGAATCGTTTAGACATGAGTAAGGCTATCACCTCAGACCTATGGTCAGTGTAAGGCGATACTATTCAGACTTTGGAAGACATGCTTAGAGTGTGCGTCCTAGACTTCAGAGGAAGTTGGGATGTTTATCTTTCGTTGGTTGAGTTTTCATATAACAATAGTTATCATTCTAGTATGAGATGTGCTTCGTTTGAGGCATTGTATGGTAGAAAGTGTCGTTCGCCAATTATGTGGGCTGAGGTTGGAGAAGGTCAGTTGATAGGACCTGAGTTAGTGCAAGAGACTACTGAGAAGATCTCGCAGATTAAGGATAGACTTAAGGTTGCGAGTGATCATCAGAAAAGTTATGCTTATAAGAGGAGGAAGCCTCTAGAGTTTAGTGTAGGTGACTATGTCTTGCTCAAAGTGTCGCCTTGGAAAGGTGTGGTACGCTTTGAGAAGAAAGGGAAGTTAGCACCTAGGTTTGTTGGACCATTTGAGATTATTGAGAAAGTAGGCCCTGTGGTTTATCGGTTAGATTTGCCTGAGGAATTAAGTGGTGTTCATAACACGTTCCACGTGTCAAACCTTAAGAAGTGTTTGGCTGATCCAACAGTGAAAGTGTCTTTGGATGAGATTCGAGTTGATGTTGTTAAGAATGATAAAAGTAACGATCTTATTGAGATAAAAGTCTTGTAATAAATAGAGAAATAATATTGTGTAATAGGTTAGGTGACAGGCTCATGACTTAAATAAAGTCACGAGACCCGACAAATAGCTAAAAGCTAAGAGACAAGAGCTCTATACTCATCATTGTATTTGGGTATAAATACCCCTCCCTACCTTATTAGTGAGGGGGTCTTCTCTAATCAATCTAATCTCATTTCTCTAATCCTTCTTCTCCCTCTTTCTCTCTCTAATTTCTATCTTTCTCTTTCTCTCTCTAAATTCTATAAGCACACACACTACACTTAAACACACACTTTATTGCTTATTGATCCTAAATTCAAGACCTAACAAGTGGTACCAGAGCCAAGGGAGCGATTTAGTATTGTTTAGGAGAGCTTATTCGGACAACTTATCACGTCAGCTTATTTCGACAGCTTATTTCGAGCTTATTTGAGCTTATTTGGTAGCTTATTTCGTTATTTTTAGCTTTTTCGCACTTATTTTGAGCTTATTATGTTCTGATCTGCTTATTCATGTGCTGATCTGATCGAATTTGCTTAAATCGTGCTTATTGCTTATTTCGTGTGAATCTGCTTATTTAGTGCTTATAGCTTCGTTGGTCAGGTTCAGATTATTTTCGAGAGCTTATTCGAGTCATAACTGCTTTTTCGTGCTTAGATTCTGGTCAAAAAGTCAAAATCAGTTTCATTCATGTGCTTATTCGGTTTTTAGAGCTTATTTGTGCTAATTGTGCTAATTTCGGTTGTGTTTTATGCAACCGAAATTGACTTTCTACGGTTTTATCGTAAGGTCGGGGCAACAACTAGTACAAATCTAGCTTATTTCTGCTTAAATTGTAAAATTCGGAATCCTAACTGATTTTATCAAAATTTGACTTTAAAAATCGGAAGTTTGACTTTTGGTCAAACTGGTCAAATTCAGAAGTTGTTGAAAAACGTGTTTTAGATCTAGATCTGATCCAGATCTGTTTTCAGTCACATCAAAAGTTTTTTACCGAGTTTGAAAACAAAGTAAAAGAAAAAGAAAAAGAAAACAGTTCTGTAAATTCGACACTTTTTGTTATCTGACATTTACTCAAGTTTTGGATCATCTCATTTAATCATTCTTTGAACCAAAAAGAAAAGAATAAAAGAAAGTTTTAGATCTCAGATTATTCTTTGTGAGTATATCAATAGATTAATAGACCTTTAAAAGATCCTCGCACAAAAGAAATAATCATCACAGATCTAAACTCGGAAACAAAAATCTCAAACTCGGAAAAATAAACTTAAATCTGAAAAGAACCTAAAAGAAACATATTCAATAGATCTCAGTTTATTTTCATGCTTGCTCAATAAAATCCAAGATTTTGAGATGCTCGAACACACAAAAAAGTCATCACAGATCCGAACTAGATCTACATCACAACCATCCCAACTCAACAAATCCAAGACTATCCTAGTTCCCATCGTTCTCTTAATATAACATCACACGTAACTGATTCAAAAACGTAAAACAAATCTACAAACGAAATCAAAATAAAGAAAAGAAAAGAAACCTTTCTGTGATAGTTTTGATATCTTTCGTGTGTAACTGGAGCCCATCCAAAACCGTGCGAGCCAACCAAATGGGCAACACACGGTTTTTGCTCCGTTGCAAATAATCAAAATAGGTTTTAATTCAAAATCAGGAACAATTTAATCGGAGAAATAATTTTCATGGTAATCAGGTTTTCGAAGTCCGATTAATCTTGCTCAAATTTTCAAATCAAGGATTTCAAAAAAACAAAAAAAAAATAAAAAAAACAAAAAAAAAAAAAAAAAAAAAATAAAAAAAAACCAACCTTTCAAGGCTCCAATTAATCAAGTTCAACAAGGGATTTCAAATGAGTTTTCAAGTTACATGAAATCTAATGATGTCAATGAGCGAAACCCCCCCCCCCCCCCCCCCCCCCCCCCCCCGGATATATGCAAAACTCAAATTAATGTTTTGGGGGTGATTTTAATAAGCAAGAGGAAAATTTAAGACGGAATCTTATAATGATGATGAGGAGTATTTTATGTGTTTCTTCCAAAACAAGTCAACTTTCGGGGTAATCTTCCGAGTAATTCTATTCCTAACCCGAAGGGTGAGATGAAAGCAATCACTACTCGAAGTGGTGTTGCTTATGAGGGACCCTCGATTCCTACTAATCCTTCTCCAAAAAAGGTAGTAGAACGAGAAACCAAGGAGACAACGGATAAGGAGCAAACTAATTTCCAAGGAAGTACCGCTCACATCCAACCTCCGGTTATTCCCATTCCTATTCCGAAACCCGATGTTCCAAAGACTTTACCTAAGCCTAATATTCCATATCTTTTAGACTTAATGATCAAAAGCTCCATGAAAAAGCTTCGAATCAAATGGAGAATTTCTCTTCAAATCTTTCAAGATCTGCACTTCGACATTAGCTTCGCGGATGCTCTTCTTTTGATGCCAAAATTTGCCTCTACGATTAAAAGTTTGCTTACAAATAAGGACAAGTTGTTTGAATTAGCTAAGATACCATTGAATGAGAATTGTTCGGCGATGCTCCTTAAAAAGCTTCCCGAAAAGCTTGGAGATCCCGGCAAGTTTCTTATACCATGTGATTTCCCAGGAATGGATGTATGTCACGCCTTGGCCGATCTTGGCGCTAGCATAAATCTTATGCCTCTTTCCATATGGAAGAAGCTTTCCCTACCCGAACTTACCCCCACTCGGATGACTCTCGAGTTAGCGGATCGATCCATTACTCGTCCTAAGGGAGTCGCCGAAGACGTCTTCGTCAAAGTGGGGAAGTTTCATTTTCCTACCGACTTTGTTGTTGTTGATTTTGATGCCGATCCTCGGGTTCCCCTCATTCTCGGGAGATCCTTCTTGAGGACCGGTCGTGCCTTAATTGATGTTTATGGAGAAGAAATAACCCTTCGGGTTAATGATGAAGCCGTAACTTTTAATCTCAATCAAACTACGAGATACTCCTCTACATATGATGATATGTCGGTAAACCGAATTGACGTCATTGACGTTGCTTGTGAGGAGTATGCTCAAGAAGTGCTTGGTTTTTCTAATAATTCTATGGGTGGCAATCCCATCCCGACTTTTGAGCCCATTATTTCTGACTCTTCTCCTTCCTTCACACCGTTCGAGGGAAGTGACTTCATTTTGGAAGAAGTCAAGGGCTTATTCTAAAGATGATTCAATTTCATTGGAAATTGATCAGGCTGATTTTGATCCGGAGGGAGATATTTGCTTGATTGAAAAATTGTTAAATTATAAACCCGTTTTCAACTCCCTCGATGGACATAAAGCAAGTAGAAGTGACCAGGCAAAATCTTCAATTGAAGAGCCTCCAGAATTAGAATTAAAAGATTTACCATCTCATTTGGTTTGCTTTCTTAGAGGGAACGAAAGTTCACCCGTGATTATTGACAAAAAGTTAAAGATAGATGAAAAAGAAGACCTCTTAAAGCGTGCTTAATACAATTAAAAGGGCCATTGCCTGAAAAATCCTCGACATCAAGGATATTGACACCGGTTTTGCACTAACAAAAATCTTGTGGAGGAAGATTTTTAAACCGCGGTACAAAGTCAAAGACGAGTTAACCCAAAAATTCATGAGGTAATCAATAAAGGAAGTTGTCAAAACTCCTTGATGTGGAATGATTTGACGATCTCTGATAGTCGTGGTGTTTAAGCCCATTCTTGTGTACCCAGAAAAGGTGGTATAACCGTAGTTGCTAATGAAGATAATGAATTGATTCCAACATGATTAGTTACCGGGTGGAGAGTTTGTATTGACTATAAGAAATTAAATGAAGCCACTCGTAAAGATCATTTTTCGTTGCCATTTATGAACCAAATGCTAGAAAGATTAGCCGGAAATGAGTTCTATTGTTTTCTAGATGGATTTTCGGGATATTTTCAAATCCCAATAGATCCACAAGACCAAGAGAAAACCACTTTCACATGCCCTTATGGAACTTTCGCTTACCGTCGCATGCCATTTGGCTTGTGTAATGCTCCCGGTACTTTCCAAAGGTGTATGATGGCCATATTCCATGATATGATCGAAAAGACTATGGAAGTTTTCATGGATGATTTCTCGGTATTTGGGAATAGTTTTGCTTCTTGCCTCTCCAATTTAGACAAAATGCTAAAAAGGTGTGAAGACACGAATTTAGTTCTAAATTGGGAGAAGTGTCATTTTATGTGTAAAGAAGGAATTGTGTTAGGTCATAAAATTTCAAAGTCCGGGATTGAGGTCGATCGAGCTAAAGTCGATGTTATCGCTAAGCTACCTCATCCGACCACCGTAAAAGGTGTTAGGAGTTTCTTAGGTCATGCCGATTTTTACCGACGATTTATCCAAAACTTTTCTAAAATTGCTAGACCTATGACTCACCTTCTTGAGAAAGATGCACCGTTTGTGTTTTCTCAAGATTGTATTGATGCTTTTGAGACTCTTAAAAAGAAGCTTACCGAAGCTCCGATCTTAGTTGTCCCCGATTGGAACCTACCTTTCGAACTTATGTGTGATGCTACTGATTTTGCGATTGGTGCGGTTTTGGGACAACGTAAGACGAAGCATTTTCAGCCTATACATTATGCTAGTAAGACAATGACCGAAGCTCAAATTCATTACACTACGACGGAAAAAGAAATGCTTGCCGTAGTTTATGCTTTTGAAAAGTTTCGACCATATCTTGTCTTATCCAAAAGTATAGTGTATACGGATCACTCAGCTCTTAAATACCTTCTTAGTAAACAAGATGCTAAGCCGAGATTGCTCCGGTGGGTTCTCCTCCTACAAAAATTTGATATCATCATCCGTGATAAAAAAGGAACAGAGAATCTCGCGGCCGATCATTTATCTAGACTTGAGAATCCTCATAAGGATGTGTTAGAAAATCTTTTATATAATAAAGCAAAACCGCAAGTGGGGACTTTTGTATTTTTAAAAAATCAAATCATTCCTTTTTAAGTAATAATTTATTTATTTGTTTTTCTTTTATAAAATCTCTTTAATTAAAAAACCTTGGATATTTCTTTGTTTAGCCACAAATTTATAAAATTCGTTTTTTACCCGGATTTAGAAAATAAAATAAAAAATACACATGTACTGATCAGTTTTTATCTGATAGTTGCGGACCAAATTGTAAAAGTAAACAAAAAAAAACGCAAACTCTAATCAAGTCATTACTTCAACAAAAAAAAAACACACTTCTTTCCTCATCCCAGCCTCTAAAAAAACCCCATTATTTCAGGTATAATTTTTTTCATTCGTTCGATAGTTCTCAAAAAGACACTAATATCGATTGTTAGATTCTTTTTCGTCTTCATTCGATATTCCCCGTTACACAATTGACAACAATTTAACACAGGTATAGGTTTTTTCATGGTTAGGGTTTCTTACGATGGCCAATTTTTTATTATTGTTTTTATATAAAGATTGGATGTGATTCTGACTAATGTTTTCTCGAATGGACATGAACCAGAACCTGGTAAAATATTATTTTGAGTAGATTTTGTCGCAGTAGCTCCTTAACTGATTATTTAGTCGCTAGGAATTTAGGATCATGTTCATTATATTAAAATTCTAACACTGATCACCAACAACTTAAAAGTGAAATAATAGTACTAATCACTTTCAAAAAGCAATGCGAGACACCCACTAATTGTTTCTTAATTCTCGAACTCGGCAATTATACTTTATCTATATAACTTCGTACATGTAATGATTCTATGGGTGCAGCCCGGCAAGCAAATGCAACTGTGTTGATTATGGGTTTGGACCAGTCGATAGAGGCAGAATATCTAGGTATAGACGGGTTGCTTTTACAGGGTTATCAACAAGAGCTTGTGACAAAAAGTTTCTAAGGCTTCTAAAGGCCCGATTATATTGGTGTTGATGTCTGGTGGGCCTATTGATTGTGTCTTTTGCTGAGAAGGATCCTAAAATTAGTGCTATTGTATGGGTTGGTTACCCGGGCCAAGCTGGAGGCACCGCTAAAAGAGCTTACGAAGACAAGTTTTCTGCAAAGGTATATCTCCTACTTTGTGGGATTCTGTCGTTAACAATTCGCCAATGATTCCTATGTTAGTGGTAGCTGCAAACAAGTTGGACTGGTTTTGTTACTGTTCCGAAATTACTGCAGGTTCGGGTTGGTTGATGTGAAGAAGGGCGAACCCAAGCATTGGCTTTTTTTCTTTCTCCCTTTTGGAAGTAAGAGCTGCTTTTTATTGATATAAGTTTCTTTGACCCGTTTGATCAATATACTTAATTAATGCATTCGAGCATGATATATGGAATAAAAACACTATATCAATCGCATGCGTGCACGGTTTCAAAAACCATATTGTACTTATATTGGTGTCTGTTGATTAACGGTTCACTGTTTAGTTCATGACGACGAATCGATGTTCATATAATTTTATTGGATTAAATGTGTGTCTGTTGCTGAATTATGGTCCATTTTATCTGCGTGTCTAACTGTCTACAAACTCAGGCTCATATTAGCTCCATATGTCTGATTTGGGGTTGAATGTGTGAATTTTTGTAAAATTAAGAGTCATTAGGAAAATTAAGACTTGATTTATGTATTTGATTATGCAGTGAATTTTCAAACATTTTCGATGTGCAACAGTTTAGGGAGACTTTAAAAGCTCACGTTCGAGCTGTATCATCTCTTCCTTTTACACATTTGTTTTCTTGGCCGACATTAGAGAACCAAATTCCGCACAACGTTCATCCATTTGGTTACTTGGCAGACTTCTTAGAGAATCAGGGGCACCAAAGAATTCTCGAGTATATATTGCTGGCGGAGAGCCATTTGGGGGGTGATCGAGCCGTTCTGCCATTAAATTATGAATTTGTTAATGTGGTTACAAAAGAGATTTTGGCTCGAAATGATGAGCTCAACCCATACAACAGAAAGTCTATTTTGACAGCAATTGATTATATAGTATCACTAAGTAGTGACGTTTTCCTGCCTTCATATGGGTCATATGGTCCGAGCCTTGCAGGTATCTTTTATCAGGATCTTCACAAGTTAATAGCTTATGGTATTACGTGACATTAATTTTTATTCTTTGTGTTTGTGAAGGGTCATCTCATCGGGCATATGTGGGACACCAAACGATTGTCACAATGTCGAAGAATTCTAAGGTGTGGCCACAGCCGAGGGCAAAGAGGAGGATAGATACAAAGCTACAATGATGGATTTGGGGCGTGTACATGAGGATATCACCCGGAGCTTAAATAATCCGTCTAATAATTATTTTAAAGTAGACGTAAAGCGTGGTAAAAGAGAAAACCAAGGCTTCCTTAAACTTTCCTTTGAAAAATATAGTATTCTTACTCCAACTGTTTGCTCAATTTGAACTATAAATATTGTAAAAAGTTGATAAATTAGCGTAGTTGTGTGTATCGATAAAATGTCCAAAATACCATTGCATGTTCAAGTTGAAGCAAATATAGCGTGTTTGAGATTGCTCAATAATTTCCCTTTTTAGCACAGGTAAGCATTTAAGGAGTTTTAATAAGCTAATCCCAAACACTCCCTAAAATGGGGAAGTTAGTAATAGCACAGAACACCAATTGTCTATATGAATCTACATGCTTAAGTTTGCCTAAAGTTATGTTAGACCATACTCAATTATGATTAACCTTTGCATGGCATTTCACGTTTATACATCAGGAAGCATTTACCGGGTATTTATAGTAAACTTAACTAATAAATAGATATCTAATAAAAGATCATATGGCTAGATTTAAAACCAAACTTTAGATTACTTCTTCAGATAATTTAGATGGCCACAAAGCTAGAGTATTTGCTGTGGTCCGCCATTCAATAAGAAATTCCAAAGGCACATTTTTTGAATGCTAGATAATATTACTGACTAGAAACATCATTTGAAGACCACAAAGAGGCATGCACAAAATCACAGTTTGACTATTAAGGTCAAACTTATGGCTTCCACATTTCAATTTTGATATGGGTTTACTTTCAAGTTTCTTAAAAGGCCTCAAAATACCTCAGACAAAAAATGTTAATGAGCATGATTTTATATTTTAAAATATTTGTTAAACTTTACTTCAAGTAGCGAGACTTTCAATGATTACAAAATAAAATAAAATTGAAGCTAGATTATTGGAATACTAAGCTATTTTTATTTCAATAGTTGGTATGATATATTTTCTATCGTCATGTTTAATTATCATAACAACTCAAGAATCGCGCAACACCAAAAGTTCAAGAGGCTTTCCCGTTGTCGTTTGGATTGACGCTACAAACAATGGCACCGAGTATTCTTTTTGGTTTGTTTAACATAATCCACAATGGCACCGAGTATTCTTTTTGGTTTGTTTAACATAATCCACAATCTTTTGTGTTAAGAAGGACCGTAGTGAGACATATAGTTTAAACTTAGTTTAATAACGACTACTAAAAAAATATTGCTTTTTTTTATAGAGAATCAAGTTTATACAAATGACGCTGTAATTTAGTTCATTGTAACTCACTTCCTATAATTCAATAAGTAAAAGAATTTTGAACATGTTAATTTGTTTCGTATTTTAATTTATAATAATTATAATTATAAATTTTAAATAAAAACCCGTGCACGCACGGGTATTATAATCAGTAAAGACATAAATGAAAATTTTTCTTCAGAAACTCTTGGAGTTATATCTAGTGGAAGCAATGCTGCAAAAATCGCGAGTCGCTAGCCGGGCGGTCGACCACCCTGTAGCCTGTAATCGGTCTAGGCGCGATTAATTCATAAGATTCTTCAGATTATCTTTAGTCAAAATAGATTAGATATAACTCGCTTAGAACTAAGCCGTAGATTTGCTGGCGTTAGATGTTACGATTGATAGTCACAGAGTATGATCTTGAACATAGGGGAAAGGTGAAATTCGCTCACCTATCCTGGTAAGGCGAATGTGGTGGCTGATGCCTTAAGTAGGAAGGAAAGATAATCCTAAAGAGAGTTAGAGTTATGAATATGATCCTTCAGTCGAGTATCAAGGATAGGATACTGGCGGCTCAGAAGGAGGCTGTGGATGAATTTGCAGTATTGCAGAAAGGTTTAGATGAGATGATGGAATAGAGAAGTGATGGAACTTTGTACTACCTGGATCGAATTGAGGTACCTTTGAAGGGTGAGGTAAGAAACCTGATAATGATGAAGCCCATAAGTTAAGTACTCTGTACACCTAGGGAGCTGATAAGATGGATTTATGATTGGAGAGATAGGTATTTGTGGCCGGAATGAAAAAGGATTTAGTTAGTTATGTTAGTAAGTCGTTTGACTTGTTTAAAGGTTTAGGCTGAGCATAAAAGGCCAATGCTGTTCCTGCAACCTGAGATTTCGTATGGAAATGGGAAGGGATCGCTATGGATTTTGTGCGCCTAAGTCTGTTCTAGGACTAGTAGTGGACATGGACACGATCTGGGTGCATTGTGGGGAAGATTGACTAAGGCTGCTCATTTTCTTCCTTTGCGAGAGGATATAAGGGATGGAAAGGTTGGCTAGATTGTATTTGAATGAGATAGTTGCTAGACATGGTGTGCCGATCTCGATTATATCGGATCGTGATAGTCGTTTCACATCAAGGTTTTGGCAGTCAATGCAAGAGGCATTAGGAACTCGTTTAGACATGAGTACGGCTTATCACCCTCAGACCGATGGTCAGAGTGAGCGTACTATTTAGACTTTGGAAGACATGCTTAGAGCGTGCGTCCTAGACTTCGGAGGAAGTTGGGATGTTCATCTTCCGTTGGTTGAGTTTTCGTATAACAATAGTTATCATTCTAGTGTGAGATGTGCTCCGTTTGAGGCATTGTATGGTAGAAAGTGTCGTTCGCCAATTATGTGGGCTGAGGTTGGAGAAGGTCAATTGATAGGACCTGAGTTAGTGCAAGAGACTACTAAGAAGATCTCGCAGATTAAGGATAGACTTAAGGTTGCGCGTGATCGTCAGAAAAGTTATGCTGATAAGAGGAGGAAGCCTCTAGAGTTTAGTGTAGGTGACTATGTCTTGCTCAAAGTGTCGCCTTGGAAAGGTGTGGTACGCTTTAGGAAGAAAGGGAAGTTAGCACCTAGGTTTTTTGGGACGTTTGAGATTTATTGAGAGAAGTAGGCCCTGTGGCCCTCATCGTTAGATTTTCCTAAGGAATTAAATGGTGTTCATGACACGTTCCACGTATCGAACCTTAAGAAGTGTTTGGCTGATCCAATACTGAAAGTGCCTTTGGATGAGATTTGAGTTGATGCTAAGTTAAATTTTGTGGAAGAACTTGTGAAATTTTGGAAAGAGAGTTTAAGAAGTTGAAGCGTAGTAGGATTGCCATCGTCAAGGTTCGATGGAATTCAAAACGTGGTCCTGAATTCACGTGGGAACGTGAAGATCAGATGAAATTAAATTACCCGCATTTGTTTAGTGATGTTAGTAGTTGAATTTCGGGGACAAAATTCTTTTAAGGGGGGGTAGAATGTAACCTTTGCCCTTTTTGTGTTCTGAATATTCCATTTATAGTCCTTTTACTATTTGACTTTTGTCAGTTTATTCAGATTTTATACCGTGTTGACGGTGGAGATTGTTATGAGAATCGTCGGTGTTTTTTATGAGTATTGTGATGAATTGTGGTTTATGGTGATTAATAATCCCTTTTTTGGAAGGTATTATTGTGTTATGTGTATTCCGGGTGGTTTGACCTGTGAATTTTGAGAAATGCCAAAAAAAAAGTCCGACACGTCCGTTAATGTCCAAATTGAGTTTTGAAGGGTTTAAAGTGAAAATATGGCATGTGAATACTCTAGGTTAATGGAAAAGTATTTTTAAAGTGAATAAAAATGCTAATTAACTTTGGGTAAATTTTTACGGTTGAGTTTTTGAGCTTTTATGAGTGATTTCGACACGAAAAGAAAGGCCGAGGACATTTAGGATCCCTTGACGGTAAGGGGAGTGTAGGGTACTAAATGGCTAAATTTAGCAAGTATGTACCCAAGTGTGTACACTTTATCATTCCTTTTAACCTCCCATTTCCATCATTCTTATCATTTTCAAAAAAACAGAAACACACACACTTGTGTGTGTGTATATTCGGCCACGACATACCATAGTGTAAACACAAACAAGAAACACATAAATTTTTGAAGATTGATCAAGAAAACATGAAGACATAAATATTTGGGGTTGATTATAGTGTTTGGTTATTCATTTAAACAACGTTTGGGTTGTTTGGTGTGTCGAAATCTACAATTGAAGATTTTCTTGTAGTTTTCAAATTTTAAATTTCGGTTTGTCCTTTTGGGGTTATTTTGATGCATAGATGTTAGTTGTACAAGTTGATCGTTGTGAAAATCGATTTTCGGAAACGAAACGGATGATTTAAGGGGTGTTTGGTTCGTAAATAGTAAAAAGGAAAAAGGGGAATTTTGTAGTTTTGATGTTGTGGTCGTGATGGTTGAATAATATATGATGCTAGAATGATTATTTTTGATAGTAGCTTGTATAGCTTATTCGGGCTTATTTTTAAGCTATTTCTTGGCTATTTGGGCTTATATGCCACGTGTGATTTCTTAAAATTACTAGGGAAGTGATTTTGATTATTTTTGTGTTATGGCGTATGTTGTGGACTATTTTTGAGGCTTATGCTAGTAACCAAATACGATAAGTAGCTTTATAGCTTATTTTCAAGCTTAATATACGTAGTATGGAGGTTATGGACTCACGACCCAATAAGTCCATTTAATCCATGGCTTAATGGAGGGGCTTATTGTGGTTCGGATTATTTCTACATATAAGTATATACTTATATATGTAAATGGTCTTTGGTTTTTTGACTTGGATCGTATTTTGGACTTATAAATGTCCTAATGGACCCTTGTAAGGCCCCAATAAGCGATATTTAGTAGTTATGAGAATTTTGACGGACTTTTGAAAGTCGAAATGTATTTACGAAGTGATATTGAATGATATTTTAAAGAAAACGTGTTGGTAAGCGTTAACGATGAAGATTTTTGAATTTTGTCGAAAAGTGTCGAATTTGTGAAAAATGTTGAAAATAAGGTTTGAAACCTTGGAAAACGTTGTATAAACGTACGAGTCATGTCAAAATTTCGTAAAAAGTTTATACTTAGAAGTTTTCTTAAAAACATGATTTTTGATTTTTAAATAATAAAATAATATTTAATTATTTTATTTATTTAATAAATTCACTAAAGATATAATTTTTCTCGAAACTTCTTTAAAGTGTTTATTATGGGTAAACGTTTCATTTTCAACCGTATAATGACTATTTTGAAGTGTCTAAGGTTTACCAAAGGGACTTGTCGAGATATATTTATAATTAATAATTATAAATATTTATTATATTACTTATCTATTTATGCTAAATAGCATACGTATGTATTATCGGAGAATGAGATTGATATGATTTTGAAGATAAGTTGTCAACCATCACACTACTAAAAAAATTGTTTTGGGAAATTGTACAACGTGTCTAAACTCTATGCATCAAACGTAAAGATTGTTTTGGAATTGGATGATTAAATTGGGACATTAATTGGAGTAGGTCGTGTGCGGGTGTCGTTGCATTTGCTTGTGTGATTAAGATTGGGTAGCTAAAGACTTGCTTGATGTGAGTTCTCGTAGCCCTTCTTTTTACTGGTTTTTTCGTTGGGGGAAAATGATACTCAAATGTGTTTTGAAATGTTTTGGAATTGATCTGTGCGAAATGTGGCTTTATTTTTAGAACAAGTTATGTGCTTATGACTGCTATGTGAATATTATGTGATGCATGATTGTTTGGATCGGATGGGTACGCCTACTCAGTGTTTGTGAGATTATTGGATCGGATGGGTACGCCTACCCAGTATTTGTGTGATTATTGGAGCGGATGGTTACTCTACCCAAGTTTGTTGTGGTCCTGCCCTAATTTAGTGCTCCAGCTGGTAGGCCCATTAGGTGCGTAAGTGACATATGGTTATGATTAGGTGATGCTAGAGTTGTTTGTATATTCACTGTCATATAGCACTATTATCCATTGTTGAAGTATTGGCACATCTTTAGGGTTTAAGGTCAAACCTACGAGCTCACCAACATTATTGTTGACGTTTTTCAGAATAACATTTTCAGGTGAAGTGAAAGATGGAATATTTTGGTGATTGCTCAGCAGACTTATAAGTATCCTAGTGGATTCTTTTGAAGTCTTGCTTGCTTGTTATTTTGATTCTAGTTTTGGATGTTATGGAATAAGTTTGGATTTTGGTCCCCTGTGAGGGCATTGGAATAATTGTAAGAGATTGTAGATTTTAGTTGCGATTTGGGACATTACTTGAGTTTGTTCAAGGTTGATGGTCTTTATAGCACTTGGAGTTTATGCAATGTAGTTTTCTCTATTTTGTATCTTGTGTTATGATTGATCAATATGTTGCATTCCTGAGTTTCTGCCATTGTCGGGGTGTGACAAATATATTGTGTTTTTACTGAATAAAATTATCCTCAGAGAAACACATGGGGTAATTCTAGACTACACAACCATAATATTTTACAAATGCACCACAAACAAATTTTATAGTATAAAATAGTTGTTAGTAGCTACTTATTTGATAAAGGTATAATAAAAAAATAACATGTTTTCGGAGAGAAAAATGAACTTGATAAATAAGTTCAATTACCTTCAAAATCACAACGCTTCCATCGCAACCTTAGCAGCAAGACACACTAACGTGCATCCACCACCCACTACAATACCTTCCTCAACGGCAGCCTAAATAATGATCAGAAATATAACTAAATTTAGCAATGAATGTAAGGAAATAAAAGCCTAAAGTGGTTTTTAAAAGTAAGAATAGTTAGTAATAACCTTTGTTCCATTAAGTGCATCTTCTACTTTATGTTTCTTTTCCTTAAGTTTGGTTTTTGTTTGTGCCCCCAACCTGAAACACAATTTAAACTTGAGACAAACAAATACTTTGACAGTCAGCTAAAGTTAAATCCTGAAAAACTAAAACACATCCGGATAACAGGGAGTATACCAGATAATTTGGCGATTCTTTCGTTTAGCTTTTCTTTCCCATAGTCATGTTCTGTGGCCTGTAACATCAAGTTTAATTTAGTGTCTTTATTATATAAATAAAAAAGATTGTGTTAGAAGTGGATATGGAAAAGAGTTGTATAGAACCACACCTCAATAAGGTTTCTAATTTTGGTTTAGTTGGCAATAAAGTGTTAAAATTATAGTGTTAAAAAAAGTCGCATGTATATATCTATAACCAATTTTCCCAGCTTGGACCTGCATTTTGGTGTATTAGATGTAAATGTAAAGCAATACTTCGCTCTTTTTATACTAATGGATGCATACGTTAAAAAGCGTCTAATGAAATTTCAATGAGCTCAAAGAAAGAACAACAACAATGATCACAAAGGGTTAATAAGTCGAATGAGATTGATGGGGGTTGACTGTGCATGTCAAGTGAGCCTAATACATATCCCAGGGTCTGAAATTTGTATTCGGTTTTGTCCATTTTTGATATGTGTGTTCCCGTTTTTCCTTCTAAGTAAGAATGCTAGGGAGTTTGGATATGTGAATAGATCCGGGTAGTACCACTGAGACTTAACAACATGAATCAGATAAAAGTATAAGTGTAACACATAGCTAAGAGTTTGATGATTTTTTGCATAAAAGTCGTACCATATGTAAAGGAAATTCTTAAAATGTTATAGTTTAAGGATTTCAAATCACTCTTTTCTGACATTTTGTGACATGGGACAATATTTTACTTATGGCAAAAAAACCATCTTAAAGATTATCACATCAAGGATTTTAACTTATTAACAACTAAACATATCCTAACCATAATCACCAAATAGTACAAATGTCTAAAGTACACCATTATGGATCATTAATACCTTTTAAACATAATGATCAAGGGTAGAATATTGTGTTGATCCAGCCACATGAACGGTAACTGCTACTACCTTAGAAGGTCTAAACTCTGAGAACTGGATTCCTACATTATGAGATAACCATTTTAGCCCTTATTTCATAATAGATTATTTACTCCTTCAATCAATAATACCAATTAATATCAGCATTAACTTACCTCTAATGCAAAATAAGTTGGGTTATATGTCAAAAGCATAAATCTTAAAATAGGCTGACCACCATCGACTTCCTATAAACATAATTAATAAAAGAAAATGAAGTCACTGCTTCCATCCTTCAATTTAATATTGCCATCACAAGCAACTTCATACTTTGAATGGTTTATGGTTCAAAATAATATCTTGATCCACCCACCTGCAAATTCAATCAAAAATCAAAACTTTTTAGTCAAATTCACTTTGACATTGCATTAAAAGTCTATAACATAAGTCAAAATAAGATCTTAACCTGCAAATATAGGATGGAGTACTTCTCTATGACGAGGTGTCATTTTATACACTTTTTCAGGGTCATTTAACCACAAAAATCATGTAAATATGTCCACTTATTGTACTTAATCATTTCTTTTTTAGTTTTAGCATTTGGGAAGCATTTGGAGGAAAAGCACTTGACTTGGGCTTGATTCAGGAAGAAACTGGACAAAAACACAACACTTCAATCTTGTGACTTCCATTCTGACGCCTTCACCAAAAGTTGTTGAGTTGTGAAGACTAATCTAGACTCTGAGCAGAAGGATCCGATGTTGATTTGATGAAGCGTAGCGAAGGTAGGACTCTACTTACGAAGAAGCTCCTTGAGATCCTACTCTTAGTAGAGCAGAAAAAGATTAACAAGGGCTCCGAGACAGGCGGTCAGAGGCTCCCTCTCTGCTGGGCAAAAACTTATGGAAGATGGGTGATTGTGCAAATATGGGCACGATTAGGCTTCGATAGAGATCGAAGAGCTCTGAGATTGAATGCTAGATTGCCAAGCCTTGTATAACATGTGACAACACAAATGGAAATACTACGTTAAGTGAGGCGCAAGGGGTGTCCTTGCGAATCACCTCTGGTGTGAGAGTAAGTATGTGCTTTTTGGGATTATGAATATGTATAAGGTAAGTAAGCAAGTATGAAAGTGTTATCAAACCTGAGGTACCTGTCCATCTATTTATAGGTGACCAACAATAAGTTGGAGCATAGTACCTGCACATAAGCTGGTGAACGTGGGGGTGTCCCATGTTTTTAGGGGGATTGCAGGGGTGTGACCACGATCTCTTGCCTTGGCGAGAAATCCTTGGTGGAGAGGGAGAACGTGGGTGTAGACTTGACCAAGTATGACCTTTGTCCTAGTTTCGTCGAAGACCCACCGCGAAGGGTGTAGGGCTTTACGTGGCAAGTTCCCATACTAAAAACTATTCGAAGGTTCCTAAGCATACTTGGGAGTAAATCCCATACGAGCTCAAAGGGGAGGTCTTCAACTCAGAGGGGAGGGTACGTCATTAAGCCCCCTAGTCGAATGTAATGTATGCATCTATGAATGCATTTTTTTCGACTTCGACATAAAGTTAATCGAAGGCCATATTGAAGACATGTCATGTGCGTTCTATATGCAATAAATGCTAATCCCACTTGTCGAGGGGTTAGTTATATGTTAAATGATAAACACCCAATAGTCTGTGTGGGTTATTGTGATTGTCACATCCCAACTTTTACTTCCATTTGTGGTATCAAGTACACACACAAGCCATAAGACAAAGTCCACTACATCAATGTACACGATATCACATGAAGAATCAACGACTACGAGCTGAACACAAGATCAATCAGAAGATTTCTGAGCTTAAGTTAGTATTTTCTAGGGTGACATCCCTTAGGGGGAGATTGTTAGATATTAGAAAAAGACTCGGTCACCCCGTGTATTTTACCATTTATTATAGCTCGTAGTCAATAGTTAATCGTATGACATTTGGTATTGGGTCGGGTAATCAAACCCAACATGTAAGCCCATGCCAAGGCCTATGGGCCGGTTTGTAAGACACTATATAAGCCTCTTTCATGCCATGGAAGAGGTGGTTAGTCATTTCATTATACAAGTTACATTTTCTCTCACTAGAAAGTTTTCTCTCTTACTTTCTCTCCTACAATCCGAATGAAGGTATTGTATCCCTACACGTGGACGGTTGTGAAGAGTCTCAGACTTTGACTTAAATACTTCTCCAAAAACCCTTTTTCTATTTATCGTCTTCTTTATCTTCACACATTTTCTCTATGCATTCTATTTGATCAAAGGTAAGATCATCGCTCTTCTTTCTTTCGCTATGAGTGCCAAGGATGCTATTCACACCCAAACCTACGTTCTTTCATCTGAGGAATTGGCCGAGTTCCTCGAACTTTACCCTGTTCCTCTTGAATACAATGTTATACTTCATAAATCTATCCAAACAATCTATGATGCCCATTACGTTGGGTTATACCTTCATTAATTCAGCCTCGCGAATCTTAGGTTACCCATTACCAAGTTTTTCTGTAAAGTCCTCCAGTATTTTCATATTCACCTTTCTAGACTCAATCCCTTTAGATGTCCCAAACTCACTACCTTTGCCGCTATGTGCAAATCATATGGTTGTGAGCCTTCTGTTGAGCTTTTCCAAGGTTTTTTCAATATGTTTCCTGGTGGAAAATGGTTGACTCGTATTGAGGGTTGGAAAGGTCGATTTTTCTTTATCGAAAACTCTATTGTTCCTGCTGTATACCCACAGCTTCTCTCCAAGGATAACAGGTGGGATAGCAAAACCTACAAAGATAAACTTCCTCCAAAAATAGAGGAAAACCCCATGTTCCAACGTCTTGGTATGTATCCTACAAGCGTCCGTGTCTTTCTGATCCCATTCTTTTCTTGGCTGGTCTCAAACCTTCATGGGAGTACGGGTAACAACGGCCTGCGATTATTTTTAATGGAGAGGCTATTTGTCTTCCCAATTTCTTAGTTTGTTTCTTCTTCTTTTTTGCTGATATATGATTTATTCTTTCTTTTTGCAGAAACGTCGTTCAGGAACTTCATGTATGTTGACACGAATGAGGACCTATCTTTTCTTCCGAAGGAGCCATGTTTGGATGATGGCATCGGTTCTCCCTTTGTTTCGATCAACACAGAGCTTCCTCTCACCATAGTGGAGGCTACGAAGCAACTTGTGGAGAATACTGTTTCGATCAGACTTTAGGAGCTTATTTCTGGCTTATTTTTAAGCCGAATTTCAAAACTTTTATTTTTCCTGAATTCATCACACTTTAAACTACTTTTCATAATTTTTTCAGATTTTTCCAACTTTGTTTATTATTTTTAATTAATTTTTCTTTTTAAAACAGTTTTTAATTCATAAAAAATTATTAAAAAGTCAAAAAAATATAATTCTTTTTTAGAAAATTTTCTTTTATCATTTTGCACTTAGGAAAATTAAATTTGCATCCGTAGGGTTAAAATTTCTCATTTTGGTTTTTTAAAGAACGGGTTTTGAACCCCGTTCTCGTTTTTAGGTTTTAATCCGTTCTAGCTTTCGTTTTTAGGTTTTCTTTCATCGTTTTTGCATTTTAATTGTAGAAATTAGAAAACCATCTCCAAAAACCTTTAACCATTCAAAAACGCGATCACAAACGTTCTTGATTTTTAATTCGCACCTCGTTGGGAGAACGACCCGAGTGATTTTTGATATCACTTTGGTCAAAAGTAAATTTCTCAAATCTCTTGGAATTCTTACTATACTATACTATAATTGAATTATAATATTAAAATTATCCTTATATATTTATTATAATTTATATATACAAAAAGGCTAGTTTTGATTTGAATCTTTCGGAATTCTTATCGTACTATAATTGATTTATAATTATTGATTATTATTATATATTTGTATATTTATATTTATATATAGTAAGAAATCTTTGGTTATCAACCAATGACCAGACCCACACATTTTTTCACTTCTAGATGAAATGAAACTTATCAAGCAATCCAAAGCATCCTCTAAAACATAAAGCGAGACACCCCCTAAGTAATTGGTTACCCAAAAAAAATTATTCTTCCTTCTCAAATCGTCATTGATAAATTAAATCCTTAAAGAATTTTTTTTAATAAAAATAGTAACAATAACAAATGAAACCTATTTTTTGTAGTCTTACTCATGTCGAATTGATTACACATATGAGCCGTAAATCCAATGGACAACATTTAAATCCAAATGGTTTAAAGCTCATAAGAAATAATTTAGGATGAATTGAGAATAAGCGTGGAGTTGAACCAGATATCGAACCAACAATTTCCTTTTAAACTAAAGCAAGCTCAAAAAAGTATGTTTAAAGAAATATCCCGCAATATCCAATTCCCTCAAACTTATTAGCACCTCATTTCGAATATCTAAGATTTTCTAAAGGTACATTACTTCAGAAAGGGATGTGAGTGTAAATGTCTAGTTCCTTGAATTGTATAGATTTGTGTTCAAACATCTATTCAGTTGTATATTTAAGTTTTTTTCATATAGAGTATAGACAATGATAAGCTAATGTCTCTCATGTCAAGTGTTTAACAAATTTTACCATCATAAGGTTAATTATCTAATTTTGATTTTAATTCTATAAAATAGAACCAATATGTAAACACACGTCCAATCCACTTATATGGATTGGATGCACTCATAATAGCAATCTTCTAAACTAAGTTTTTCACACAATCGTTATAAGCTCAATCCACTTATATGGGTTTGATGCAGTCATAAACATCAAAGGATACGAAAGATAACTTTATATGCATGCTTCCACGGTCTGATGATGGTAGCATGCTTCCTTGAAGGGCATTCATAACCTCAGTAGCTTGTTCCATCTCCTGTCAACGTGAATCAATTCATATGCTTCCAATCAAAAATAGAAAACTAGAGTCATACCTTAAAATCAACAAATGCAACACGCATCGCACCTCTATTACACACCGTGAGTGAGTTAAATCTCGGGTATTTGTATTTAAAGTAAGAAAGAGGTCATTACCATTGACTCCAAAACTTTCAGTAATATCACATCCGTATTATATTTCAATTTTAGCAAAACTGAAAATCCCCCCATCTAACTAAACTTACTTAGAAAGAACAGGTCTCAGCTCGGCTTCGTTGCATTTGGGATCTAAATTTACAATTGAAAAAGTCAAACATGCTGACTGTTTTCTGTCTGCTCCATAATGTCCGGATCCCAAGCTATGAACATGTCATCACTGTTGATTAACATAATCTGAGATTGTCATAATGACCGGGAATCCATCAAATCATAAATACAAACTTGTGCTTCTTTATAAAGAAAAGAACCTCTTTGTGGAAGTATTTTTATCGGGTTTAGATTGTTCTTCATTTTCACTGTCCTCTTGATGGTGCAAAAATCTACATGTAAGTAAATGGAATTGAGCCATTGTTGAGACCATCTTTCTGGTCTCTTGATGGCTTTACACCAACTGATAGTTTATAGGTTTGTTGGTCAATTATTCTGGTCTTATTTGTCTCATTGGTTGCTTCCTCATAATAATACCCAGGCCTTCTGTTACTTAACTTAAAAACTAAGCGATCCTAGATAATGCAGGTTAAGATTTATTATCAGTTCGATCTTCTGTCAGGCATCAGTTAAATGTGACAATTTGACCTATATACTTATAAATAGGTCGATTTATAGTTGTGTTTAATATCAGAAAAATCAATTAGGTCAGGTCAAGTATGTACAACTGCTACCAAAAAGAACTATTAGACTTTTGTATTCATATTTAAACAGATTGTCTAAATTAAAAAGGTCACTATCATTAGCTTCGATGGGTGATCGATGACTTTTTACTTTATTAGTAACCTCATGCAATCTTTTTAATTAAATTATGAACACTGATATGTGATAAGTGTGAAAACACTTATCCGTTTTTATATCAAAATAACCCTTAAAAGATGAAAAATGAATATATTATGCTTGTATATTGTATATTTTGTCTTTTATGATGTGTAGGTACAGATATTATAAGAATCACATGAAAAGAGCCAAAAACCGGACAAAAACAAATACGAGAACAGAAAGAGTACACAAGAGCCGGGTGTTTATTAGCAAAAGGTCAACAAAAGTCAACCATGGTCTTGGTCAACCTTCGTCAACTCATAAGAAGACAAAGTTTAAACCCCTGAAATTACCAAAAAGAGCCTTGAATGTTAAATCATTTCACCAAAAGTCTCGAATCCAATTACACTGTTAGTCCTTCAATACTAATGGACTAACGGTCGTTAAGTAAAAAATAAGCCAAAGCCCAATCCATTTTAGCTTTATACTTTGTTTGGCCCAAATTTATCAACGAGCCCAAAATCATAAAGAAAAGGGCCAAGTCAACATTTTCAGTCAACACATATAACGGGTAAATGGTCAAAGAGCACGACGATAAATAAAACCGAAAATCTATCAACCCTATTATCACTGGTTAAACGAAATGAAAAGAAAAGGGCAGGAAAATGGTTTTCTATTCACCCTCCATCCCCAAAATTACCTTGGCACCAAATTATCCTCTTTAAATGAAATTAACTCTTCTAGAAGCAATCATGACGCATGCAGTGATGTTTTAAGGTACTGACAGCTTGGCAATCCGTGCCAATGATTGGGAAATGGTGACATGGCAAGGAATAAAGGGCTGAGATCAATCTAAAGAAGCACAAGAGCAAATGAAAGGCTAGGATGATGGCTAATAAACTCTCTCACGCAACAAACACACCAAGGACCTAGATCCTTCCACTGAAGCCTATAAAAGGAGGCCTAATCTCACACACACAGGCATCTAGAGTAGTATATTTAGTTTTAGCTTATTTTAGATTTAGGCAGCTTATTGTAATATTTAGCTTATTGTAATATTTAGCTTATTGTAATTTCAGTTTTTAAACCTTGTAACCTCATTTCAATATTAATAAAATTTCATAGTTTACTTTATAATCATTGCCTTATTGTCTTACAAGCTTAAATATGTTAGATCTTACTTAAATGAGCTTTTAATAAGCTGTTGTCACTAGATAATCTAAGCTTATCAAAGCTTAATAGGTTTAAAATTGCCTCAAGCACTCAAAATCCTCCCCTTAAAATTACCTCAGCTTTTTATGGATGATAAGCTAACAATGGATAAGCTTATGGACCCCACCAGCTTATCCTAGATAAGCTGGAGCTTTGTAGAGTAGCTCCGCAAGAATTTAATAAGCCTTGTTTATGCAAAGGCCTTTGTAAGTTCTTATTTTCCCTTTTAAGCTTAATTTTGCAATTTAGTTTATTTATGCTTAATAATAGCTTATTGTTGTTTAGATCAGCTTATTATAGTCATTTGATGCTTATTGTGTTCAGTTTTTAGTATAAATCTTAGTTTAAATATATTTGATATAAAACAGTTGAAAAAACCAAAAAAAAATTAGCATAATATGTTGTCTTATTGTTTAAGCTTATTAGATTGTTGAAATTTGCTTATTAGGTCTGTTATAAGCTGGTCACCATCTGGTATTTAAAGTTTAAGCCTTAATTCTTAGTTTTATAAGCTTAATATGGGTTTGAGCAATTTAAAGGGGTGTTTGGTTCAAGGCAGTACTAACTTGAGTTAGTACTGCCACGAACCTTTTGGTTCTTTAAATTGATTTTAAACTTCAAATTTAAGTTTCTAAGGCAAGGATTTAAGGATGTTGTTTAGCTTTGTCAAGTTCTAAAAGGATTTTGTGTTATTAGCTTAAATCTGAGTTCATAAAACTCAGGTTCATATGCTCTTTGTGCTTTGATTTATTCTTGTTGCTTTTGCTGGTATTTT